>KK503149.1:3089-44128 GCA_000688735.1 Glossina austeni | reverse complement strand
AGAGGAGAGAAGAGACGGCGATTGAAAGAGAAACAGTGTTAATTTACTGAGAATTCTCGAAGAATATACATTAATATAATTGAAAGTGATATTAAGCACAAAAGCAGAAAACAAAAATAAAAAGATTATTGCTAAATGATAACTAAACTGAGGAATTTAAACATTATTATTAAAACATTATAAAGTAATTTAACTTTTTCTACATCATGGTGTGCTAATACAAAGCTGAACGTGTTCAGCTCCAAAGTGGATCAAACGAAAAACAAAAAAAATTGTATGTTGTTTCAATAAGAAAGAGGAAAAAAATTTTTTTAAATAAAAATAAACATGTATGAAGTAAATAATAGCCTGTGTAGTGTATGCGTAGCGAAATGAAGAAAAAAAATATAAGCCAAACAAGTGAGACACCCGCAAAATGCGGAATTGCATTTTCGCTGAATACATGACATTACACCAACGGCCACATATGCAATCGTCTAATGATGATGTTGGCAAATGGATTCGTAATAAAGCCGATACTGTCAAGGTAAGAATGTGGCAATAAATGGGAGCTGGTTGCTGTTAGATTATTGAAATGTTGAATTTGACTCGCATATATCAATTACTTGTACTAATTCAACTTTATTTTTGGGTTTATACCGCCTTCGTAGTATATTTGTATAGACATGTCATATAAGCAGGAAGTATTTTAGAATTTATTTTTGGTTGTTTTAAATTAATATTTGTACTTAAAGTATGATATATAATAGATTTTTAGTCTTAAAAATGTGCTAAGTTCTTTTTTTATAATGGGAGGAAAGAAGATTAAACGGGGTTTTTGGAGCTAACTTCGGGGTCTCCCACAAACTTTTTTGTGGCCGAAGGGAGACAAACAGGGAGAGTGAGTATTGAAAGGCCCTAGGGGCGCAGAGGACCCTGCTTCGCAGGTTAAGGCTTTGTCAGTTCGCTGAAGTTGAACGGTAGGCGCAGAACAACGGTGTGGTGGCCGCCCACCATCAGTTCAGCTCCTGGTTGGCTTCCTTTTCGGGTATATATACCCGGCCGCTTTCTTTGCACCAACACTACATATTTCAAGCCATTTCGAGATATCGTGAAACGAAATGACTCACCGGAAAAGGGAGCAGCCGTCTGTGGCTGCTAAGCATCATAGTGGCCAAGAAAGTATAACCCATACAACGGAGCTCCACCGTCGCGCAATCGACCCTACGTTCTTCTCTCTCCGCCCTGGAATCCACGCCGTTCTGATAAGAGATGAAGCAGCGACTAATTCTTTGCGTCCATTAAAAAGTCCCTCGTCCTATCGGTGGTTCAGATATAAACGGCAGCTCTTCCTCTCAAAGCTGATTCTTTTTGTCAATTTGCGGACCTCTCGATCTGTCGTCCCACATGGCTCCCAATTCATCCATATTTGACGTACCCTGGTCGATACTCTGCGGATGCTCCCGCACTTCTCTTACATCCTTCGCCTTGCTCCTATCGAGTTCTGTCGTGTCATTTGACTCCACTCAAACCCATTCAGCCTGAGTCGTGATGCTATACTTACCTACCTTTGTTTGGCGTTTCTGGTGTAAGTGTATCACCGTCCCTGGGAAATTTTTCAACGGTCATCGCATCCGGTTATTGACGCTCGGCACATACGTTAGGATACCACGCCGTTACGTCTTCAGCATATTTCTCGTAGGAATACCCAGTTTCACGCAATGCATCAATTTATACTCTGAAGTCAAATGTCGGTTGACGCGCCCAACTCGCCTCCTATGGCTCTAATGTTACCCGTAGGGTACCCCTTTCCGGTTTACGCTCCTGCCCTGCGTACAGCCCCCGGAGCATCTTTTCATTTTCCACAAGGAACTTCTTGCGCCGATTGCTACGGGATTTGTCGTCCAATATTACAAACTACTTCCATAACGATAAGGAAGTAAACGTTATCAATCTCCGCTTGGACGGATTTTAAATCAGATACATGTGCTCGATAACTCGTTTTGTCATCCTTTACAATTACAACTACGAAAGAAACATAATGTTTCACAATATATGGACCTACCTATTCGAGGTGAATTGGTCAATGTCCTTCGACAACGAATGTTGTTTTATAATGATGGCTTCACCTATCCGGGGTGTCCATCAGCGGCGCCTCAAATTGCAACGGCGGCTTTGCTCCTGGCTACCTTGGTCACGATTCCTCCGCGCCATGTTTATTATTTTTTGCACGCTCTTGTCCCTCTCTGTCAGTTGTCTCAACATTTATTTTATATGGTTCGCCTTGCATCGTATACAGTACTTGGCAGCCTAAAATCTCTCCCACCTATAAAAAAGCAGGTGTAAATCCACTGTCCTCTGATATAGCCGTATTAATCGCTACACTAATTTCCAGGATCAGCTCATCGCATTTAACATGATAGTTTTCCAAAATTCTGCAATATTAGTTTTTCGATTTGTGCGCTTTGTGTGGTCGTCATGCGGTAAATACAGTGCCGCCAGCTTGTGTTCAATCCCACCACTCTGTAAATACAGTTCGAAATGCTTCCTGATGTTTTGGTCTCATTATTAGTAATGATACTTTTGCGGATTCCAAAATGTTCTAAAATTCGCTCTCTGAAGGCTCGGACGAGACATTGGGCTGTGGCTCTCCGGAATGAAACCCACTCGGTCCATTTCATAAACCGATCAAAAAACAACATCAAGTTACTCCTACATACGCGCTGCCATGTAATTAAAATTTTCATAAAACTCTCTGTCTTAAGAAACCGGGGACACACTGCTTCCATGCCTCGTCGTCGACATTGATGATTGTTCGCGGAAAAGCCAGTGCAACCTCCCTCTATCATATATTCCAGCTGTCTAACATGACTTCCTTGAATTTTCTTTATTTTCTTTTCCTTAAATTTTTGTTCCGAACACTTCTAATAGCAAGCTCTTCATGCTGCCTTCAGATGCTGACGCGATAGCGCTTCGGTTATTACGCTCTCACCTTACGGTACTCTACAGTAAAATCGTATTGCTTCAATTCTAATATCCGCCGTGTTATTCTTCCTGATAGCGTTTGGCCACTGTAACGAGAACCTTTTTCCCCTCTAGGTACGGCTTCATTTTCCTTATTGCCAAAGACACCTTTTACGTCACGGAATAGTTTCAATCGGCTGCATTCAAGTGACAGCTCGCATACGCAATGACCTTCTCTTGTTCCCGTATATCTTTTGCATCAATAAGGCGCCCAAACCAGTATAGCTTACAAGAAGACGTCTGTGTAACGTCTGCACACATTGGTACTGATGATTCCGTAAATTGATAATTTATTAATTGGAGCGCCGTGTGGTGCTACTCGGACCACCTCCAATGCCCAAAGCCACGATACAAACGCGCCAATCACAGAAATCTTCTTACTCCTCTCCTTTGTGGACCTACAACGTGATCCGGCACCTTATTTACCGCAAACAGCCTAATTTCTGCTTCAAAAATTCGCACTTTCCAACCTTGATTCGCAAATTTGCCTATCGAAGTCTACAGAGCACTTCCTTCAAAATAATAAAATGTTCATGTAACGCTTTCCAAATGACTATAATGTTTACGCAAAATTACGCAGTCTAAAGCTCGCTGCAGTGCAGCCGGAGCAGAGCGCAATCCAAACGGCATGACTCGCCATTGAAATAAACACCTGGCTTCCACGGTAAGCGTGGTAAATTATTTGCCGGCTTCGTCAAGCGAGACTTGCCAGTACTTGCCGAGAGCTAGACTACTTATATAATTCGCCTCTAGTAGGTGATCCAATATTGCCCAGTCCATACATAACCTCCATGCTGCACCTCTCCATTTTGCTAACGTAACCGATGTTCCATAAGAGCTTGCAAAGCTATACCCCTGTGCCAGAAGCTTATTCACGTTTTGCATACCCAGGTTTTTCATTGTAAAAGGAAACTAAAAACGACTTCTCGTTACTTAAAATTATCTTATGCCGGATTATAGTCGTTGCTGCTGTCACACCAGCGAACTTTGTAGCCCCCGTTGTAAAAAGTCTTTAATACGTTGTCGAAAGTCATCATTGTCGCAATTAATTAATTATTTCATTTCAACGGAGTTTTATTATTCGATTCGTCTTTCGCGTCTTTCGACTGATCGGTCCCTTCGATTATTACGTCATTTGGCAGCTCTATCGCCATGGATTTAATGTCCGTCCCCAAATCTATCGGAGGTGATACATCTACACCTTCATTCTGGACCTCATCTTTGCCATTGTAGCTGGATGAATTGTAATCCTGCAACTGCTGCCATTCTTCGGTACTGTGTTTGTTTAATTCTCTGGCTAGCGAGTGATACAAGCATATAAACTTATTGCTAACTTATCGCTATCGTTTTCATATGTCATCATAAACTTATTGCTAACTTATCGCTATCGTTTTCATATGTCATCTGATTTTATTAATCAGAAGTCGTTCCTTATATACTAAAATCATTACCTTATACGTACACGTGTTTATGTATCTTTGATGGTCATAACGAATTGCTTATGCATGTCAGTATCGGATGATAGTGTCATGTTCCCTTGATACGCACAAAGAGTGTTTAATGTCGCCGTTTGCCGATTATTTCATTTCGCAAACAAATCGAACGATATTATGAATGGGCTACTTGTGGACTTGTCGCAAGAATATAAGTAAAACACTTTGTGTGCAATTCAAATTATTAATCAAAGACAAAAACTGCAATTAAGATGCGACGATCCGATGTTACCGACGGGATACGTTGTATTTGGAGCTCTCAGCTCTACGTGTGCGGTGATCGTTTCCCTGGTTCTGTCCGACCCCATTCGTCGATTATGGAAGCTTTCTAAGCTATTCTTCACGGTGACAACAATCTTTCGTCGTAACGCCACGTTTTCCACAATTGCTGCAGAATATTGTCACCGAATTTTGACAATTTCCAAACTAATATCCGGCCTGTCCGCACTGCCAACATACTTTTTCTCCTTGACTTCTTTCCGGTTGCCTCTCTTACTCAACCATACGGCGCGGGCACGCTGTGGAACTCTAAATTAATTTGGAGGTTGTTCTCTTTCCAGTTGCGTGTTTCCTAACGAAATGCTTTCTAAGTCGTCCGCCATGTCGGGTAATTTGACGAGGTTCTTGAAATTCTTTCTTCGGATGTACCATGCTCCGATAACACATTATTATAAATCCATTTTGGTTTCTATTGCAAAAAATACTCCAATACTCCACTCATTATGGCCTGAAGAGCTAGAACGAAGTGTGAAAGGTTCACCGATTTTCGGCACGCTTCCTCGAGATTTTAGAAATACCTGGACGGCATAAAAAAAGCAAAAGTTTCTTCTCGAAAGGCTCACACTCGGTCTTTGGCGATTTTTATCGTCAGCGCCTTTTCCTGCAACATGATTACCATTACATTCGGCAACCCATTTCAGTTTATGCCATGTGCCTCAGATAAGGTCTCCACCTTTTTTATGAATTGCAACGGACCACGTGCGGCAGTGTAATTTAGTCTCCATTTGCGGATGAGGACGGTAGGTGACGTATTATCTCCCACGAAGTTCTGCACTGGCGGATCAACTGTATGTGTTCGGAATCTGTGGGTGTGTGTGTGGTGGAAAATAATCCCGATACTTAAGCGGTGAAAACAGAAGTTAATCGAGGAGGATTATATCCTCATTCCTATAACTTTACTTTAATATTGTAGCCCCAACGCATAGGCGAAAATAACAATAAAAAAAATAATCGATATTGATTTCTCCGAAATTTGGCAATCTCGATATATATGATTTATACCTATGGACTTATAATAGCCGTCGATAAATTGTCCGTAAATTTGTTCAATAAATTCTTCAAATGTAACCATTCGGTTTTTTCGCGGTATTATCGACTCATAGATTTAAAAGATCATTTTCCTGCAATTACCCTTTCTCTTATATATGGAGTTTTCATATTCTGTTTTAAAACGCAAACGTTATTTGTTAACTTTTCCCATCTCTTTCTATACCGATTAAATCTCAACTAATGATGTTTGAATTTTATTTACCTACGTACGATTATATTTTTTCGATACCGATATCCCGCTCGAAAATCGATTAATGCAAAAGACGCCGATTATATTTTTCTATATCGCTTAATTCAAAGTGTTTCACCATTAATGGCCGATAACTTATATGTGACTCGCTTATCTTTTGTTTAATCTTTTTCCCCACATGAATCCAAACAAACTATAGCCAATGTTTCAAAGAGAAATTTTCCAGAGGAATTTTATCACGGATGAGTTTCTTTTTTTACCCTACACTAAAACCTACACTAAAAAACCGCAATTTTCAAACTTTGTCGACGAAAGCGGCTAAATAGTAGTAGTAGTACTTCGGCATTCTAAATTGATATGAAAACTTTAGCCAGGCTGGTGCAATTATAAAAACTCCTCTCATATAACGAAGACTGAAGTTCATACGACAAAAAGGCATAACTTTCAATGCTTCACGATGAAAATTATATCACCATAGTAATTTAACATAAAAAAATTAACTGTACCAAATTTGGACCATCTCGGCCTATTCTTGGAATCCTATCTTAATAACGATTTTAACGAAAATTGATGCTTTGTAGAGAAGAAAAGTGCAAGTTTTGATAAGTGGTGATCGAAATTGAAACATAACATTATAGTAATGTCATAGAAAAATGAACTCAACAGGAGAATCACTAAACTGATCAAAGTTGTAATAATTACTTTATAAAGCTTACATAGCAAGCTAAACGGACTAAATAGTAGTGAATTCGAGAGTCTCAAAAGAATATAGTGTCTTAAAGACCGGCTCGAAACATTAAAGTTGGCAATGTTTAATGGATAAAAAAAGAAAACCCATCCCCGAACCATATTAACCATAAGAACGACCCCCATTCACTTCCCCTCTCCTCATCAGTAACGGTAACCGTATCAGGCTGAGTCTGTTTTCAAATAACGGAAGAATTCTAGCAGAATCCCATGGCAAACCGCGTAAACCAAAGAGAAGAAATTTTCTCTGAACAGGCTCTATTCCAGCAATGTGACGTTGATTATAAGGTGCCCACACAACGACAGAATAATCCAAAATGAAACGAACAATCGCAGTGTATAGACGTTTGTGAACATACGCGTCATTAAATTCTTTAACCAATCTCATAAAGGCCCAAAACCGACTGCTCACGGAAAATTCATTGTGAAGGCTAAACTTGAGTCTGAAATCAAACAACACACACAAGTCTTTAAAGCAAGATACTGTTGACAAAATAACAATGCCTTTTAATATATAATGTTGTCTCTAGAACCACTTTTATACGAGGGAATAGTAAAACAAGAGCTAAGGTGTAGTAACCTAACTTAAGGCAATTCTTAAAAACATGCCTCAAGGCAGCACAAAGCACATCCCCACAATTCCTGAGAATATAGGATGGAATACCTTCTGGATCCAAAAGACAAGTGAACTTGAGAGCAAACAATGCGGAATAAATTTCCGATTCCGACAGCGCAATGGGTCAAACAATGTCTTGCCAATGACTTAATATGATAAGGATAAACATCCGACGGGGTAGCAGTAATAAAATAAGAATTAAAGAATTCTGCAAAGAGGTCAACCATCTCAAGATATGTATGTAGTATTATATTATGTATTGTAACATACTAACTCCGTCCATCATTTGAACCTTTACCTTTATTGCCTTTCTTTCCTCACTTGGGCGGATTTTTATAAAACGAACCTTGTTTTACTTTTGCGTTGGGTGATAAGCAAAATTAAACCATATATGTAAAAAGAAAGATCGAAACGATCGGGGAAATCGCAAAGGTTGGAAGGAGTGGATCATACTTTAAATTAAGGTTAACATTTCTCTTTTTAAAGAATTAATAAAACGTATGTGATTGCGTTTATTTCCATAAATTTAAAAAAAATAGAAGAAAATATTATTTTATTCTAAAACATATTTATGAATAACGGTGGCCACACAAAAGAAGAAATTAACAATTTCTTAAATATTTCTTAAATTTATCCATAATAGCATCTCTTTATAATATAAAAAAAAGCAATACATTTTAAACCTTTCATTAGATGAGGAAACCGCTTCGAGTTGACGAAACGCTGTGCTAACCAGAATTCAAAGCTGCGCTTCACGAATTTTTCTTCTTCTTACGACTTTTTAATATATTAACAGCTTTCCCCATATATTCGGTTTTTACAGCGCATTTAACACGAATAGTCGAAGATGTATGTTTCTACGTGTATGTTCGTTTGAATTTATAGGTCTTTTATCACTTATCCATTTCCCTTTTTTTTTGGTTTTTATAATTTGCTTTGAACATTTTTGCAAATCACTTACCATAATCCCATTGCGGTTGTTCCAATACTTCCTTTCATATATAAACTTCGTTCCGTAATCCACAAAAAAGTTTTCGTTCAAAAGCACTGTTTTTCGATTATTTACCATTTTCAAGTAACAGAGATTATAACGATCATAGCGATGACAAGAACTCCGAAGATGACAAGAATAGCCGCGATCAAGGCTATTATCGGGCAATAATCAAAATGACTGTCATAATATACAGATAATTATAAATGTACGACGATAATAAAATGTATGACGATAATCAGTGCATATTAAAAAGAACAACGAAGATTTTGATGAAGCGTTTTTAAATGCGTGACCATAATTGCTTTTTAAAGCATTTTTGTTGATATTGTCCGCAATTCAGTCAGATAGTGCGCGAGAAGAAGAGAAACTTACTAAGAAAACATATACGATCAGTCGCACCTGCTTACGTACAAGTAAAGTCACAGTAAGTTGTTGCGTCAGTTGTCTATAAATAATTAAATAAATATATATATATATATTTTTTTTTTTTGTGTGTTGAGTGGAGATGTCCAACATAAAAATGTAATGTGTTACAAATTAAATAACGGTTTTATTTACCTTTTTGAAATGCAAATATGGTACAAATCTTTGTATAAACCAACGTATTTAAAATTGAATTTCCTTTTTTTCGCCAAACAGCTATTTTGCTCTCGTTTCATTTGACAAATATGAGAGGGTATTTGTCACAGCGATTGTGACTACGAGTGTTTACGACTGTTTAGGACTGTTTTATAGTACAGAAGTGACTACAAGTGTTTACGACTGTTTAAGACTGTTTAGGACTGTTTTATATTTGAGTACAGAAGTGACTACGACTGTTTAAGACTGTTAAGACCCGACAAGCGAAAACGATAGCTAAATTTTTCATACATTACACTTCTGAAATTACATAAGTTATTACTAATCCGGATATGCAAGCCATATAAGTCTTTACCTTAGATTGTGACACAATAAAGTTCCGCTTTGATTTCAGGCTTGGGACTGAAAATTGAACATATGGAAACCAGTGTAAACGAACACAATGAAGTCGCGTATACCGAAAAATTGTTATACATTTTACGGGTCAATGCGAGAATTTCTAAATCACATGGTTTTATATGTAAAGTAAAGCGGCTGACACAATGATGAATTATTCCCAATGTCAGGTTAAAAAGTCCCAAGTGGTAAACACAATAGCCAGCCGCGTTGCTATATTATTTTATAGGAAGATGTAAGCAAAAACCTGCGGTCTTAGCACCAAAAATAAAGAAATCAATATAAATGTAAACAAAAAATATATAAAAGAACAACGATACAAAAAGTGAATTGATCTAAACCTAAAAACAAGCGGTAGCTGATAGACTTTTCCCTTCCACCTTCGCATTTAAGTGAAAAGAAAGGTTAAAAATGCTATTATAAAAAAAATATTACAATAAAAATGGTATTAACTCAATCTGTAATCTCAAACTGTAATCTGTTAAAAGGCAGCACTGTTCTAGTTTCTCTGTTAAATGGCAACACTGTTCCAGTTTCTCTGTTAAAACGGCATCCTGTTCCACATTGTAACCGCTCCAAGCTGCATATTAATACCAACAATTTACTCTCTTTTATAAGACACAATATTACATTTTCTGTGGACACTTTCACAATATAAAAGATCTTGCCCATCAAAACATCCGTTTTCTGCTATAATACCCATCAGACCACAAACCACCTCAGTGTCCATTCCATCAACTGCAATCTTGCCGAACAGGGGTATTCGCTGCAATTCATCTTCTGATATGACTTTATCTTCTGGATCGGCGTAATGTTGTCGATGAGGTTGTTTTGAGGATCAAAACTTTTTACAATAAAAATCTTAATCAGTAACGTTGTCAAAGATTTACAAATAATTCAATGAAACGAATGTGGAAGCTTGGCATCTCTGTCACGGTTTGTTTTTTTAAGATAAAGCGAAAAGATGAAAGAGATGAAGAGGTTTATCTCTCAATCTCAATTTTTTTTACTGTTACGGGCTTTCTGTTACGGGTTACTGTTAAGCTGATGACAAAAAACAAAAAAAAGCTGATATTCTCATCTCATATTCTCATATCTCTCTCAAATGATTCTCATACCTTGAGAAACTGTCATGCAACGGAAAGAGTTAAGAGTGAACATCAGCTTCTCGTTGCTACCTACTTTTTTTTTTATTGTGCTGTCATTTGAAAGGCAAGGATTGCCGATATGTGTCTAAATTACTAAATTACTATCACTGTTCCTTTCCACGGAAAAAACTTAAAAAGAATGTTGATCATGTCCCTTATTTTGTTCTATGAAAATGAACAAAAGCTTTATTTTGTTCTATTAAAATGAGAAAAGCTTTATTTTGTTCTACGAAATTGGACAAAAGCTTTAATTTGTTCTTTGAAAATAAACAAAAACTCAGAAAAATTCTCCGTGCAACATTTTTAATTTGTTTATGTTTTTATGCACATGTTTCATCCTGCTATATGGAATTTTTCAGAAAAAACTCAGATTTATGTGAATACTTATTTATTTATTTAGTTACTATCAAATAATTCCTTTAATATGTTTTGACCGACAAGTCACCGGTGGGGTGGGGGTGGCAGTTTTTCATATAAAAATTATACTGAATTTGGTTGACATACGACTTCGGGGCAGTTTTTCGCATAAAAATTATACTGAGTTTGGTTGCCATACATCATCGGGGCAGTTTTGCACATAAAAATTGTACTGAGCTTCAATAGAGGTCAAACTGCCATGTAATTTTTTCTCCACATTCTTTGAATCAATAGCAATCTGTAAGGCTATTGAATATATTACCCAAACACAGAAAACAGCCCACCAGAGTACCAGAAAACAACTCTTGCTACTGACAGCAAGTCTACACTTTACATAATACGTAGAAAAGAACATAGTTTGTACGTTGCTAATATTCTGAGGAGCTTGGAACACTCCTCAATACCTGAATACCATCTTATTTGGGTGTCTAGACATTTTGGCCCCCCCCTGATCTGATCTTTGTTTGGGTTTGCGATTTGATTTTTTAACAAATTATCAACAGCAAGGTGAACTTTCTTGAAATGTTTTTGTAAATGACCTGTGCGACTATATCGTTTCCGATATTGGGTGCAACACAAACTGCCTTTCAGTACCCTACCAAGTCTGAAGTATTTGTCTACCGTTTCTAGACCATGCATGTTTTTTAGATGTACTTTAATTGCTGATGGACGGCTTGATTTATAACTGCAAAAAGCACAGGGCATCTTCTGTTCCTCCGGCATGTGGGTACATGTTTTATGTATTTTTAAAGCTACGACGTTGTCGTAAACTTTGTCACAGATGTCACATCGCACAGTCAGTGATGCCTTGCGGCAATTTCAAATCGTCTCTTATAACATCTTCTGCTAAAGAGCAGACGTCTCTATCATCGTTACTTATGCTATCCAAACGGTAGTTACAGTCACTGAAAGTGATTCGTTAATAACACACGATTTAAACTGTTATTAGAAACTTACCTAACTACCTGCTGTTCTTTTTTACTACCGTTATTATGATTTAATTCGGCGTTCAGCTGTGTATCAGCTTCCTCGTTTCTATTCTTCGATAGACAAAATTGCATCTCCAAATCTCTCGGTTCGGTCTTGATTTGCACATCCACTAACTCCAACAAACAATGCTGTGTTTCAATTATTTCAGGATCTGTTTTTATTTGCATTTTGTTTAGTTGAGGCATATC
Source organism: Glossina austeni (assembly GCA_000688735.1). Lineage (NCBI taxonomy): Eukaryota > Metazoa > Arthropoda > Insecta > Diptera > Glossinidae > Glossina > Glossina austeni. Next base: position 32,038 of record KK503149.1, on the reverse strand, counting down.
GATAGGTATTTCTTGTAAGCAGTTTTGGATTGTAATACCACTTATATATTGCATTAACTCTTCATGCCGCTTCAGTGCACACTTGCCGCAAATTTTTCCTGGCAAACTTTCTTCGGTACTGGAAATATACTGAGCAAATAATAACTACATATATAAATATGTATGCCTTGAAGTCTACATATACATATCGTCCATATTTATACAAAAAAAAAAAAATAACATTTTTTATATTATACTGTCTTGTTGCATGATCTTAAGAATGAAATTGTGAATACTTATAAACATATATAGAAATGTGGTTACATACATATTTTTGTTAATCTGTGTATAAAAACAAATTGTTATATGCAAATATATTACATATAAATGAAGGTCCACTAATTGAAGAAGTAGGAATTTCAAAACAAATTTTGTAAACATTTATTTTGTTAATAAAGTGGAAAAACTATATAAAATTAATTATATATTATATATTAATTACGTTAATTATACCGTCGACATGAATTTCAACGGAACGCTTTCTCTCTTTACATTCTACAAGTATTTTTTCTGTTGAATTTCAACGGAACGCTTTCTCTCTATACGTTCTGCAACTGTTTTTTTTATCGACATGAATTTCCACGGAAAAATATAAAGGAACTGATACTACCGTTAAATGCCATGTTAGCTGCAGCAGATTCTCAGGGTGTAATACGTATTGTCAACGTATTTTCCTTGCGTAGTGAGGTCGTTAAATTGAATTCTAACCAATATTAAGAAAAGCTTGATATCATTTATTTATTAATTAATATAAATTTTTCAAATTTCATTAGTAAATGCATCCATTCACAAATCTAAGTTTTCCTTTTAGTGAAAAATTTCATACAGCAGGATGAAACACTGCCATAAAAACATAAACAAAATGAAAATGTTGCGGGGAGAGAGAGGTTTCCATTTTCATAGAAAGTGGTATTGATACTTTCATAGAAAGTGGTATAGATTTTGTTCATTTTTATAGAAAGTGGTATGATTTCGTTTATTTTCATTCATTTCACATTCACATCAAATATTTTACGTTTATTGAAAGCAACTCTATGCTCTCCATAGTAAACAAAAGAGTTTATAAAGCATATGAAGTAGCTGAATTTAATCGTCGAATATAGTTGCAGCTAATACAGACAACGCAAAACTATGGGCAGAAGAACTGCAAAACATAATTTCTAGAGATACTGATTATGGATCACGGCCGCAGTTGTTTTGTTGTTTTATATACATTTCTTGCTTACAATTACTACTGTTTTTTATCTTAACATATAAGCCACAAATTTATTGGCTTGATCCATCTTAGCGCAACATCCAAAAAAAAAAAAAAACAGCCGAAAAAGACAAGGAAATCGCGCTTTTCAGGAATTAATGCATTTTTGAGCAGAGAATATATCATTTGAGCAACGTACAAAGTAATTTTAAACATTCTTTACTTTTTACCTTATAATTGAAACAAATCAAACGCAAGTCAAACGGCAAGGTTGAAAGTTGCGTCTTATTTCTGTATATTATTTCAACAACTTTTATGAAGCAGTTGATATCTTTGTAATTGCCAGTAAAAGTGGGTATGGATTTGGAGGCTGTTTCTAGGTTAAAATCCATTTTTGGTTGTATTATATTATCTGTTTTGCTGGGGTTTATGTCTTCTAGAGATTCTTTGGTTTTTTCAATTTCTAACAGTTCTTTTGATGTTTTATATTTCTTTTTAAATGTTTCTATTTTATTTAATAAATCTGGTTGCTCCGGTTTTGGATTAGTTCCTACTATGGTATGGACTCTAGTTCTATAATTTTCTAACTCTTCTAATTTGCTTTCAATAGTTTCTTTTTTGTAGGTTTTGCTGCCTACTTTTTTGTTGTTAGCAATTATCCTATCTATAGAGATGTTGATCTCATCTATTCTTTCCATTAAGGGAAAAATTTATTTTTGTTTGAATTTCAATCTATGATTGTGCGCACTTGGTCAATTAATTGCTAAATTGAAAAAGGAATACCTGAAAGATCAAAACAAGTCGTCGTGCAATTTCTGGCTGAACAGAGGCGCAGTACCGTCAGTCGTCACACCGAAGTCTTTTCCCGAAAAAATCGCCTTCTTCGACAACGTAACGGCAGCGTTTTTGAAAGCAGCGATCCAGGAGAAGCGTGTACGCACCTCTACAGCCCGAGCTACATGCAAGCTCATCGAGGCAGTCGTCAAGCTGACTAACGTATTTCATCGGAACGAGATAAACGTTTCAAATTGGAAGGAGAATAAAAAAACGCTGTTATCCGTTAAACAATTCTTAAGAAAAGAATTTCGAACAGACCTATTAGCAGACGATACGATTATGTCAATTAAATAGTTCAGTAAAATGATGGAAGAGCTGCTCCACACTTACCCCGACGTCTCAAAAAAAATGTACAGGGTAAGTCAAGATTTGCTAGAACGATTTATATGTAATATGGCGCCTATCTTCAGAAAACGGATGAGATCGGTGTGGGACATCGAGCAGCTGTCCAACAGATTACATATCGCGCAGTACGAGTTTTGGCAAAACTCAACGACTGACGACGACTATCGGCCAACGGAACAAATCGACTATCGCATAGAAAAACAGGCCAAAGAAGCGTTCCCACCATTTGGTCTGAACGGCAAGGCGTATAGAAACATAAATCAAATCCAGACACCGCAACACTCACAATATTTCCGGCTACTGACAGGATACGCAGTAGGCCAAATAAAACTACGAATTGTGACGTAGTGTTTGCACAATTAAATACGCTGCACCACTTCGCTTAATACGCTTCTTTAAAATAATGCATTATACGGGAAATGGCCGAAAAAGTGGTCCGATCTGAAACATTTTTAATGGCTTTATGGAAAACAGCGACTTGTAGGTTGAACACAAGGAATCCAGACGTATGGGCGGATGGACAAAAAGAAGAATCACGTTCTAACAAAAGGGTTGGTCTTTCTTAAGTACTTTTGGGTATTGCATACAACCGCACAAACTTAATAGGCCCTTGTAGTATAAGTATTACAGGGTTTGTGTATAATATAAGAATATAAGAAATAATAGACGACTTACTAATGACCAGTGAAATACTTACTATTGAAAGTTGAGTACTAAGTGAAGTAAATGGCGCTCACATTACTTACTGGCCGACTTGAGTTAAGGGTTTTCTGTACAAAAATTCGATAAATATTTGTCATGCCGATGTATGGCATGAATTTATTGGTTGTACACATTAAATGCTTTAAACCGTACTCAAATTCAACATTCCAAAAAGGAAACAATAACAGGTAACAAAATTATATTCGGTGCTGACCGAACAGTTACCGTTATATTAAAAACACAAAATATAAATTAAAAAAACTAAATTTTCATGCTCTATAAAATGGAGTGGGCGCGGCTGATTTTTTCTATCTTCAATTTAAAAGTTTTGCCGCATAGGCGTGTGCACGTTGTAGACGTGTTCTTGGAAAAATTTAAGTCACTTCAAATTCTTTTGCAAATTTATAGGCGATATCTTCGTTATCGCTAACGGGAAAATGTTTACCATTACTAATACTGTAAAGTTACGCAAACAGACAGATGGACAGACGCACAAACGGACTTGATTATGTGCATTCAAGGGTTGTAACTGACCAAGAATTTGTATACTTTATGAGGTTTTTGAAGCTCGGTTCTGCGTATTATAAAGGTATTGCAAAAATAATTCAATATTGATACACTATATAGTATTGAGTAGGCGTGATCAATTTTTTCCATTTTTGTGCACAGAAGCATCGCCATCAGTTCAGAATCTTTTCTACTTTGAGGTGATATACGATTTTTATGTTTTTTTTAATTTTTCCCTTAGAAGTTTTTGGTAAACGAACTTAAATTCATTCATGTTAGATTATAACACTCGGTAATCCGAGCGCTACAAATCTAATGCCAATAGTGGAGCCTCCGATTTTTGTAAATGAGAAACACTTTAGTGATATTAATTATATATAAGCTACATATAAGAGATCTCCTTACCACACGTCTTAACAGAAGGCACGTAATAGGCATCATAACCAACAGACGAAAAAACTGTGGCTTTAGTTTTACTAGTATTTAACTTTAAGAATCATTATAGGAGAGAAGAATTTATTTTGGGTGCTGGAAAAGAGATGGAAAAGGAGACTAATCCCAAGCTATTACTTCCTATAGGAACGCGGCGTGTGTTTCGTGTACCGTCGAAAGAGAATCAAGTCTCTCTGTGCATCATTCCAAAGAACTGAAATTTCTGAATTTTTACTTCTGTACATTCTGCAACTGGCACGCTTTATTTTTATACATTCAAAACATGACATCTATTTGGAAAGATGAAGACCGTAGTAACCGCCTAGCGACGGCAGATGCGCATCTCATCACGAGTATGCTCGCTGAAAATAATACGATGTAGATCTAGATTGACACACTGGACCAGGTCGCCCACCTTAAGACGTGAGGACGGGAGATAGATATCATCATATAAATGAATGGAACAATTATGACAACATATAATCCAGCCATTGAAAAGGACACTAAACAAACGGAACACTAGATGCAACCATTTTTGATTCAGAGGACGAGTTACCAACAATCACCCATTAGTGCCGATTCACTAAATAGGAACTGAATAACTTGACTGCAAGCGAACTAAACCCACAATAATACTTAAGCATTAAGTAACAGTAGAGTCTTTTTTTTTTTTTGGAAAAACCAAGCATTTGGTCTGATTGGCTGAAAGCGTGAGTTGGAGTGACTCAAGACGAGATCAAATAATGTCGAGGGCGGATTGCAAAGTACGCCTATATAAGTATTTTCTTGACAGAAATTCACTTGCATTTTTTTACAAAATCTTTGTCATGAAATGAAGAACAAGCAGAACAAAATTAGTCATATGTTTAACAAATATTTTAAACTATGCAATGTAGTCCATGAACAACGCCCTCAGCTTGCGCAAAAAAGACCGCAGTTTCCACAGTTTCCACGGAAAATCAATTTTTATATACGTAATAAGCGTATATACATCTCTGTCATGAATTTGTATGCGATCTGAATAATGAATGAATATTTAGCGATAGGTTGTTTTGAAAGAAACGCTATGAAATGATGATGTAGTTAACTAGCTTTTCAACTAAACAACGTCTTTTGAATATATTCCGAGGTTACACTATTTTATTTTGAATTCACAGTCACAGAGGTCCGCTCGAAATTAGCAGTTTATTTACCTTCACCTCCATCTTGTTGTTTTTAAATACAGAAAATGTGATATCAATGTTTCCCGTATATCTAACAACTTTTATTAAATTGTTCACATCGGCAACAACGTGCATCTCAAGCGGCTAGCTTCTTTTATCAAAACTGCGAATACTAAATATATATGGCGATAGTTAGGTTTCTTTTCCGAATTTTGAATTTTTTACTTTACGTATGCCCAATAACCGCGAGAAACGGTCTCTCATATCTGTCGAATCAACTGGAAGGTAAATAACTCTTGTTTTGTGTTAGTATTGGTTGTTTAGAATCGCATTAATAAGATCTGTAAACAGAACAGGGGTGAGTTTTTTTGCCAAAGGTTACTTTAGAAAAATTAAAATACAAAAAAAATAGCAAAAAAAGAATTAATGAAAAGAAAATGCGTTTGTGATATGTCTGGTATTACGTTACCCATTTTAGTGTGATCGCATATCGTGGTTAATATTCATACACTTTGAATTGTGACAGAATTATGCAAAGTCAGCATAATTCATTTGCAAAAGGAAAATGTCACACTTCAACCAGCTGAGAATTGCAATTCGTAATGCAATACGACGCTAGGCGCCATAATTAAATTAATCCGTCACAATTTTATGTTTACGCCAGCAGTAAGACATTTTGTACATTTTAAATATAAATAGCTATGCCAAAATTAAATAAAATCAATTGTTATGATTTCATAATTCAACAAAGTGTTTCATTCACTACATTAAAAAAGGTGTTCTATCCGCCTATATCATTTGGGACAACTTCCAGCCGATCTCTGTATTGGCACCAAAAAAAGTTGACCCTCTTGGAAAACAGCCGAGCAGTTTAGAAAGTCATTTTACACAGAACCAAATTAACTTACATTACACTATCTTATGTCCGTCCACTAGTCGTTTCCTGTAATATGTCTGTCCGATTACAAGTCAAAACAACAAATCTTCTTAACTTACTAACTTACTTACTTCTTGCTGCAGTGCATTAGCTATTAAGGGCTGCTAAGTACTCACTACAATTAACATGCGCAATGCAGGATTATAACATAATAATTAGGCAACTATTAAAGCATTTTCATCTGCGCTGGACTACCTTTCATTGACCAATGACATACTGACGTTTATATTGCTAAAATTAGAGCGCTTAAAAAATCCACTTACAAAAGACAGCTTCTTCACTCCTCCTGCCGACTTTATTTTTATTTTGATATCACTGAAAACTTGAATATTTGCAAGATTCTTTTAAGATTTTAGATCAGCACCCTTACTAACTGGAATCATCATTGCCAAATCAGATAAGGTGTTTTGTTGAATAGCTGGTATCGGCCATATCAATAATAATTACCTGCCATTTACGCTGCCGCAAAATTTTGTTTAACATTAAGTCAACAGTCATAAAATCAAACCTTAATTTACTATTCGATTTTAACAACAAATTTTTTTTCTTTGTTTACAATGTTCTTACATTTACACTAATGCACTAACCATTTGGAACAAAACTGCTAACCATATTTCGACGAAGAGAAAGCACTGACTAACTTAATCTTCTCCTTGCTTTTGCTTTCGATCTCTCATTACCGACTCTCTTTTCTCTGCCTTCTTTTGACTTTTTTTTTTTATTTTTTATTTTTTTGTCAACGAATAGAAGGAATGTGGTACACAGCGGCTATTTGCTGTGCAGAGCAAATATCATGATTGCTTGAATGTATATTTTCCCTGCAATGATAAAAGAATCCTAACGAAAACGGAGAAACTCTAACTACGTGCACGCTACAATCTTTAAAATCACTGCTTGGTGCTATAGAATAGCTTAGGCTCATCTTTAACAATTCTGTTAACAATTGTCTTATTGGCTTTTGATTTAGCATTTTTTTTTTTTTTTGCATTGTTGAACACTCCCAACGTTTTCCCTAAACAAACTCAAGACGTCAGAGCCCAAAGCTTTTCAAACTTTTTCCATTTTCATTATTGGATGAATTACTGACGAAGAATAATTATTTTTATTAATAATTATATCATTATTAACAGCAATAATGAAAAGTAACACTATACACTCGACTACAAAATAAACCAAAGATTGTGCATTATTGTGCTCACAGAAGTACTCCGCTTTTTTACGTTTAGAAAAGTTATACTTAATGTGCGAAATATACGCAAGTTTTCGTCACCACCAGTTGTCGAAACTGATGAACTCATTATTTCCACTTTTTCCTCTTTTTTGCTAAAAATGCTTAACAACACACTACACATCACTGCATATCGGGCTAAGGACCTCGACTAACAATTCACCCGAGGTGGGTGCAAATCTCAAGTACGGTAGATTTTTCTATAAAGCCGATCGTCTCAGATGCTAGTACTTTAAGACGTTAGTCTTTGAATTTATTTATTTGGTTAAATTGATTAAAATAATAATAATAATGATTATAAAAAAAATTTCATATTATTTCCGTTTTATTTAGGTTTGTGTGCCTTTTTTTGGATGTTGAGTTTAATTGGACTGAGCCAATGAGAAATGTGGCTTATATGTAGAGATAATAAAATGTAAAGATTCCTTACAGAAGATGTATATGTATATTTTTAAGATAACAAAAAAAAAACTGAGTCCATTATATTTTAGGGCCAATATGTTAAGAAAATTTGGAATTTTTAGGAAAACGCCTTATACCGGAATGATCAAAATTTAGTATAGTTAAACCTTTTTCTGTCTAAATACTTCCCGTCCTCATTATGAAATACTAATAGTTATTACTTATTTTCATAAAATGGCTTTTTTTAATCTATTTCCTTGTTGTTGAAATACTTACTTTTGGAAGGATGGATCTGAAAAAAAATAAAAGAAATATTCAAATAGTAGACGGTCACACGGGTTACTTTATTCAAATTATTATAAGAAAAAATGCAATTATTTACTTAAATAATAAATCTCCTTCTATATATATATATCCAATAAAATTTATCTCAATTACTCTTCCTTTTCTTCACTTTCAGTTTTTCAATTTTTAAAAACATTTTGTAACAGTCTTGAAGGAAAAAATTTTTATATTTTTTCTTTTGAATTCGCTATACCTCTCTTTGATTTGTAAACAATTTCATGTTTTCTTTTGAATTCGCTATATCTCCCTTTGATTTCACTATACCTTCTTTTCATTTCGCTATACCTCCTTTTGAATTCGCTTTACCTCCTTTTGATTTGTAAACAGGTTTAGTGTACAAGTTAAGTGTAACAGCGGATTGTTAATTTGTGAATAGTAATGTAAGAAAAATGTGGCTAGCTAACATATTTCCAATGTGATTAAATTACCGATTGGCAATGTCAATCAGCTCGTATGGAGAGTATGGAGAAGAAGAATCTTCCACCTTTTGCTCCTGACCTGTCAATTAAGGAACATCTTTCCGTCCGAAAAAATAAAATTAATTAAAATCGTGATTTTTTATTTAAAAAAAAAAGTCACAGTGACCGGGTATGCTTACAAAGTGACATTTCTCAATTTGACATTCATCTCATCTATTTCAAATTCATACCGATTATCCACATCTCTGGTGTTTATCAAAAACAAAGCCGACTTTTTATCAAAAAAAACGACAAACTTTCTATTATCATTTGTTGCAACTGCCTTCACAGCATGCGAGCAATTCAATAAAAGTGCTGGAGAGTTCCACCGTGATTCTGACTTCACGTAATGTTTCAGATATATGCTTCAGTACTGAGTGGCTGCATCCATTGTCCGACCGAATAGTCAGTAGCGTCTATTGCAAACGAAATTTCAGAGAGATATTGAGTTTATGTTGTCCAAAATATGACAACAACGCTGAGAAACCTAACTTTCTGGAAGAAGAAAGCGTTCATTACTTAACTGTAATTGACTCCTTAGCAATATAAAAAAACGTGCTTTCGGAGACCGGATGTTCACCAAAAATTACATTGAGGATATGTTCAGGGGTTAAAGGTGTCAGTTCGATACATCGTTTTAACATTCTATTTACGAATGTCCGCATACGTTTCTCAACAAATTCTGGAAGATTGCAAGATGTGCGAAGTCTATCTTAGACCGGACTAATACTCTCCACATTGTCCGAGCTTTTTTGGGACGCAATCGTAATTGATTGTTAGTCATGAGTTTGGTGATATTACATCGAGATTGCCAATCTTTGAAGGACTTCTCGTAACGCCCACGAAAAGTAGATTATAGTTTGGCATTCTGTCCACAAATCGAGGAGATTTCACCTGATTCACCTTAGTTCCTTTGATATAGAATTTAATTTCACGTTTAGAGTCTTTGGCAAAATAATTTATTTGTTTTGTTAAGATTAAGAATGCCACATGCATCAAGGAAAAGTTAGCTTTTGTTGGGAGATTAGTCACAGGCACTGAAAATGATGAGTCGGCGGTCACTATCAAAACAATCCTCAGCATATTGAAAGATATGAGTTTTATCGTCTTGAAATGATGCTGCTTAGCTGTGTATAGATTGAAGAGGATGTGCTGAGGATCAAGAAACCGTCTTGTACCAAACTTCAACTCTGTGTGCACCCAATACCAACGCAAGCTTAGATAAAAAGTTTACTGCCCACAGAAGGGGGATTGAAAACTTTAAAAGAATTCTAATAAGCTTTGTCAAGTTAGCACAATCGTACGGTTTGCTGGTAACTAGGAAAATCATGACAACCATTTTACCGGATTTCTTTAGACTCGCTATAAGAAAAGATAGTTCATTGAAGCACATGTTCGTCGATTTGCGGTTTTGAAAAGCATAAAAACGGGCTGCAATAATGTTCATAGTGTTTAAGAAATCCATAAGCGTCTCCTTAACCACGGGAGTAATTATCTTTATGAACACACTGAAATGAGTCTAAAGTTGCTCCAATTAGTTCAGTCTTTACTTCTTTTAGGGATAGAAACAACTTTAATACGTCGCAATTGCGAGGGTATGATGTTATTAGACCAGAAATTATTAATTGCATTCCACAAAACATCCAAGCTTCCCACAGAAAGAGCCGTAACCATGTCATACTTGATACTGTGATGCAACCGTGTCATTTCGACACATTTGTCGGTGGTCGTAAATACAATCTCAGAAAAACCGCGACTGCCACTGATACACATCTTTTCAATCATGATAGCTCTATATTTCGTTCCTAACTGGGGACCTTCCTTCTTGGAGTGTTGACTATTGCCAATCTAGACTTTAGTATTCCAATTGAGTGTCAAAATACTTGATTTAGTGAAATGTAGATCCAAGGCACTACTCGCCGTACGACCATTCCGATTACAGTGGAAAGTTACCATTACTTAAAATTTTAGAATTGTTGGTACGGATGGCGTTTACAAAGATTTTGGCTTTATTGGATGAGTGATGAACGCCGTATGAGCAAACTCTAGCATTGAAACCTCCCACAAAAATTATATTTTGTTCACCGTCAAGAAGGTCACATAACCCTTGAACTTTATCGTGAAAAGTTTACGCGTCAACACTGGGTGGAAAGCAACTTCACACTATAAGTAAGTTTTGTTTAAGATTCAGAGTTTTAATGATGATAACTTCAGCGGCTGAAATTAACTCCTTTTTTAATCGGTGTACTAACACCACCATAGTTGTCGTCACGACATGTGGTCGTCAATATTATTTGACTTCAAGGAAAAAACCAAAAATTATGAGCTACGCCGAGCACTCTGTATGCTATATTGTAAGTATGAAATTATCATTATCAGGAATCATGTCTTGAAATTTTTTCGGAATTTTGAAGTGAGCTAGGAGAATGTTTTGAAAAAAGCGATTTCCTTTTGCCAACAACAAAGATTTTTTTTGTTTATGAAGTTATTCATACCTTCTTTGTCATTTTTTTAAAAAACCGTAGATGAATTTGCCATCGAAGGGAAATTCTCATCATGCGATTCATTGTCGAGACAGGCGAAATAATTGGAATAATATTTTTGCCTCACATCTTTTATATATTCCTTATAGCCATGATGATAAAAACCTAACTCTCGCTGTCTGTTCGGACATGTTTTATGTTTTATGATACTGCATTTAGGCGTCTTGCCACAGGTAAGCCACATAGTCTCGCTAGCCTTACAAAAGTTAGAGATATTTCCGAATCATAAACATTAAAACATTCTTTTAAGGTGGATTATAACTGGAATACCGCATACCGATGAATACCGATGAATTTTTGGAGGGATCTTGACTGAATTTCTCCTCCGGAACCTAATAGCGGACTTAATTGGTATGTCAGAAACACACCAATTAAGCAATTTTGGCAAAATCGTTAACATCATAATTCAAACGGATATTTTGAACTATACCGAATCGTTCCGTTACGATCTTGGTATATATGTTTGAGATTTTTTTGTTTACAGTCATCACATTTAACGAAAGAGTTACATGGCGGGCCGTGTTAAAAAGTAACCATTGCAAATTAAATATGTCGTGTTGCTTCAAATATTGATTACAAAGTGAAACTTGTAAATGACATGAAGTTTTTGGCGTACGGGTGAAAACAATTATGCTAACAGTAAACAACAAAAATGTTTCTTTATTTATTTATTTATTTATTTATTCTACTTATACAGGAACTCGACTAAAACAAATGACTCTTAAAGTAAATCTTAAATTAAATATTATTAAAACTTAGTATAAGTATAATAAAACAAATAAGAAGGAAACAAGAAAAAAAAAAAAAAGAAAAAAAGCATGTACACAACTAGCACAGAGCCACACCCACAACCGGTACAGGACCAAATTGCAAATGAACCCCTAAGCCATCGCAAACATGCGTAAGCTTGGCAACCGATAATAGTTAACAACAATTCATTTTCGAGTCATAATGACTTTTTAGAGTTAAGAGCTAGTTTAAGTATGAGTAAATCACGTGTATTAAGCAATGTGGCTTTAATGGACTTTAAAGAGTCCGATAATGAGAATAAGTGATAGACGTCATTTAGGTTCTTGCAAACAACTCTGAGCGGGTTAAACAGCTCATAATTATATTTACAATGACTTAGCTTAACCAGAGTGCCTAGGTAGAGTGCCTAGAGTGCCTAGAGAAGCGGTTAGGGACATTAAAACTTATTTCACCAAGTAATGACGGCGAGTCAATAGCACCATTTATTACTTTGATTACAAAGGAAACGCCTAGAACAAATCTACGTTTCTCAAGACGCGGTAAGGACAACAGAAGCAACTTATTTTCATAGGGGGGAAGAGAAGCAAACGGATCCCAACCTAAATTTCTAAGGGCAAACAGCAAGAATTTCTTTTGAATAGATTTAATTGAATCTACATAGGAGCTATATGAACGAGACCACGCAACAGAAGCATACTCAAGTGTAGGTCTAACCAAACACATGTGCAACCTTTTGGTAATATAAGGATCATCAAGCTCTTTGGACCACCTCTTTATAAAACCAAGCGCGGACCTAGCTTTGCTTAACGAGAACTCAACATGCAGGTTAACACGTAACCTATGGTCAAAGAGAACGCCTAAATCTGTAATCGAATCGACGTCCTCCCACTTGTGCGAGTCTATAAAATAGTGGGTAATGAATGACTTTCTTCTTGAGAAAGAAAGCTTCTTACATTTATTTAGGTTTAGTGTCATATAATTCGATGAGCACCATGCAACCAAATTATTCACGTCACTTTGAAGCTTTTCATAAAATAAAAAAGAGGAGCAAAAAGGAACTTTATGGAAGATTTAAAAAACTTATGGGTAGTAAACTGGTCCAAAGCAGAAAAAGATTTGCTTTACTAACAAAATGTTTACATCGAATCAAGAACAATAAATATCTTTACTAGTATTCAGTGAATTTTACTTTCATTTATTGCAAAAGAAAAAGTGTCATCACGTCCTACGCTACCTGTAGATTTAAGATAGACCACCCTTTTATTATACCGACTGACTCAGAATCATTTTCTAAATCCAATTAGGACTTGCCCTCATGTCTCTGGTATACGCATGCAATTTTACATTCAATCTCAAGGTTGCAAGTCTCCAGATATTTTGGACGAAATTTGATGCACTCACGTATCGCGCGATAAATTGTTTCGAACCGTTCCTGCGAAAGCAGATTTTATATTGCAAAAGAGTTTGATTTTTAATATTTCATGGCAAAAAATGATAAAGGTGAATAATTCAATGTAAAAGTTGACTCTGAGATTCATATTTGTGTACTTTTTGAACCCGTGTAACGGTTTTGATGAAGAGTAGACTTTCACAGTTTTCTATTGCAGAGAAATACTGACGAAAGCATTATGAACGCTACAGATTTCTGTTCTACCACTTCGCTTAATACTGATTTTATTTTTTATATTTATGGTGGAGATAAACGTAACATTAGGACCGCACGTTTTGGTGCGTTGCTTATTCGGTATTATTCTAGTTTGCTTGGAAAATTTGAAAAACGCCAGTATGGAAGTTAGACTGACGAGGAGTTTAATTGGATGATTTTAGTTTTGTAAGTATTCGGTAAATTGTATATCTTCACAGTTAGGTTTAGCAGCGCACGCTAGCTATATGTTCGGTTGATCTGTGTATGGTTGTCACGCTGTTTTGAAACAGAAACCCTCTAACACTACCCTTCTGAATGTAGGTTATAACAACTAGCGTGTGAAAAATGGGCTATGTGGAAAAATAAAAATAGAATGTTTCAATTTTAATAAGTCTAACGGATGGTGTAGAATTTAAATTCTAAAATATGTTAGGCAAAACTAAAGTGAGACAGGTTTTTAATCTATACTTTTTAATCTTCATTAATGTTAAACGATATTGCGATTCACTTGTAATCGTTTAATGATTGAAATTAAGCCTAGCGTTTACAGTTTGTTTTGCCATATGAAAACGACCAATTTTTGCTTCACAAAATACAGTTTTCCTTTTTGTTAAATTATTTTCGTATCTCTCATATATAGTGCTTCCTAATTTAAAAAAATTTTGATTTATATCCATTTGAAAATATTTTACCATTTCGTTCTCTGTTTCAAGTCCTTGGAAATGCTCCACATTGTTTATGTACATATCGCGTACATATTTTAAAATCCCTTCGCTGAAATTAAATATCTAAACGATACGGTACGATACGTATTAGCTAATTGGTCGCTATTCTTGTCAAAATCTTTCATAAATTGTCGATTGTGTTTACTATTAATTGCAGACGCATATTAGATCCTTTTTTATTTTATATTCATGACGTGTACATTTTTGTTCATTTAATATGAAAAGTATATTTTGTAAAAATGTGAATTTACACACTTGCATAAAAATAATATTAGGCGTATTATTTTGCATTTTGTTGTTACCTTCTCCTACAGTATGCCATAATCACGAGTCGCCTAGTTTTAAGTATTCACGAGAAGCCAATAAACCAAATGAAGAAGTTAAAATATTGCATCAATGTCATCATAAACATACTGGTTCCATTGGTAGATACTTTCATCAATTCTTTCTTTAAAAAAAGAAAGTGAAGTGATAAATAGTAATTTCAATTCACAGATATGAACTATGTGTGGTTATACTCGCTGGGATCCACATTGTTAATAAGCGCGGCGCCATTTTTATTATTATTTTTCATACCGTTGGACAACAGTGACTCTATGAAACCACGTCTTAAAATATTTCTGGCCTTCACGTCAGGTGGACTTTTAGGGGATGCATTTTTACATCTAATTCCTCATGCTGCCCATCCACATGAACATGAGCATGTACATGAGCATGAACAATGTAATAATGAGCATTCACATGAAGAGTCACACGGCCACAACCGCGACATAATTATTGGTCTGTGGATCCTTATTGGAATCATAACTTTTTTAGCTGTAGAAAAGTTGGTTCGATTTATTAAAGGCACTGGACATAGCCACAGTCACACAAGCAGTGTACCTAAAAAAGCCAAGGACCAGAAATCGTTAGCAAGCGGCGACCACAACAAAAAGGCTTCAAACTACAAAATTTCAGCACGTCCGGATGACCCCGCGGACGTGGAAATAGCAGGCTATCTTAATTTAGCTGCCGATTTTGCTCATAATTTCACCGATGGACTTGCTATAGGGGCTTCATATTTAGCTGGGGAAAGTATTGGTATAATAACAACAATAACGATTCTGCTTCACGAAGTGCCACATGAAATTGGCGACTTCGCAATTCTCATCAAATCTGGTTGTACGCGAAGGCGAGCGTTGATGCTGCAGTTAGTGACGGCAATTGGTGCGTTAACCGGTAATATTTTAGCTCTATTTGGCATTGGCGCTAGCGCTGAGTCAATTCCGTGGATTCTGCCATTTACAGCCGGCGGATTCATATATATTGCAACCGTTAGCGTTTTGCCGGAACTTCTAGAAGAATCAACTAAATTGGTGCAGTCTATTAAAGAAATCATGGCACTATTAATTGGTGTAACACTCATGTATTTTATAGCAACGTTTGAGTAAAATGTACAGTTTTTATAATTAAGGAAAGAATCATGAAAATTTCGTACTTTCATTCATCATGTATACATAATTAATAAAAATTATATTTCTTAATTTGATGGAAGAGAGAAAAAATGTCAATAAAAACAAAGAAGATTTGGGTATTAGAATGATATTAATCGATAAGAAAATCGATTCCAATTCGTGTTCCTTCTCCCAAATTTTTCCTTTTTTCCCGTTCATGCAGAAGATTGTTCAATCCAATTGTACTTGAATTAATTTCCGTAGTTATTTGTCCGCTTAGATCAATCGCTAATTTTCATCATATTTATTCAAAATATTGCCCATCACTAGCCACAACCTTCTCCCACTTTTCAGGCAGTAGATTTATTCCTCGTCGAAAAAATGACTCACCTTTCGAGTCAAACCATGATTCGAGCCATTTTTTCATATCCTCCAAAGAAGAAAAGTGCTGATCTGCAAGGTTTTCTTGCATTGCTTGAAATAAATAATCGGAAGGGGCAATGTCTGGAGAATATGGTGGATGCGGCAAAATCTCCCATCCAAGCAACTGAAAAGTTTCTTTTAGCAATTTGGCAACTGGTACTCGAGCACTGTCATGGTGATAAATGACTAGATCAGACCCATTGGCATACTGAAGACGTTTCGCCTTCAACTCATGGTCCAATTGTAACACTTGTTGTTTATAGCGGTCGCTATTGTTTATTTCGGTGGGTTTCAGAAACTCGTAGAACACCACCCCTAACTGATCCCACCATATACACAACATTACTTTGGAGATATTAACATTCGGCTTTGACGTTGATGATGATAAACAATTGCTCAACTTTTTGCGCTTTGGATTGTCAAAACGTAGCCACTTTTCAGTGCCTGTAACAATGCGATGCAAAAAACTCTTTCTTCGATGCCTTTGAAGCAGCATTTCGCACACCGTAAACCGCCGTTCAATATTTCTTGGTTTCAATTCAATTGGCAACCAAATTCTTCCCTGTTTTTGAATTATTCCCATCAACTTTAAACGTTTCGAAACTGTCGATTCGTCAACATTCAAAGTTTCTGCTATGGATTTAAGCGTTTGACATGGATCTTCATCCAATACTTCTTTCAATTCTTCATCTTCAAATTTTTTTGGTTGGCCTGGACGCTCTTTGTCTTTAATCTCATAGTTACCGCTTTTAAACCTCCTAAACCATTCTCTACATGTTGGCTCTGATGGGGCATGTTCTCCGTAGGCTTCCTTTAGCAATCGACGAGTTTCAGCAATAGTCTTGTTTAAGACGTAATAATGGAGTAATACTTCTCGTAAATGTTGTTTCGATGGCTCGAAATCGCACATTTTGAATTTTGCAAAGAATTTGTTGATGTAAGTTAGCAAATGCTGAATGTCAAAGTTGTCTGCCTATTGTATGATAATCCTTTGGAACAAATGAAATTGAAATCAAATGCGACACAACGGAAATTAATTCAATTACTTACTATCATAAGGCAAATATAGAAAATATATGAAGTTTATCGAGACCACGCTATCGGTTCTTCATTGTTTTACCATCTGTTTCTATAAATTACTCTCAATTCTCTTGTTTGGAACAAGTGAAAGAAAATGCTGACGAAAATGAACCACGTAATTTCGTCTTGAAAACTTCACATTTCCTATTGGCAGTCATACTTTGGGAACTTTGCTTTAATTTCTCTTCTATTTTATAAATGACATTACTGATTAAAAGAGAAATATTAACATGAAGGAACTTTTGAATAAGGCGCGAAATAAATTGCATTAAAAATGAATAATTTTGGACGAAACGGATTAACGTCCTCAATACATCAAGCTAGGAAGCTGCCAAATAAACACAATTCGTGTGAAGGGCTTTTTACGAATGTTGAAAGAAAAAAAGGCGTCGCTCAAGACGAGTCTCCTTTCAAACTGAAAAAATATAAAACTCCAACAGAAAATGCTTGTAACACTCCTTCGTCGCTCTTTCGCAATGCCGTGCCAAATCATCGGGCAATTAATGTAACGCCAGCAAAGGATTTTTCTAATAAATCCACGCCAGGAAAATCCCGTACATGTTTGGCAAAGGGCATTGAAGATCGTCTAGTAGTTGCTGTGCGTATACGGCCTTTAAATTTGTCAGAAACTAATTCAAGCGTTGTTAAAGTTAATGGGAAACAACTAGTCGTCCCAGTTGTGACGCCATGTGCATCTACAGGCATATATCACACTTTTACTTATGATCACGTCTTTAATTCGAACAATATAGATTCCAGTGATACGCAAAAACAAGTGTTTGAAATAATAGCATGCCCACTTCTGGATAAGGCATTTGAAGGATATAATGCGTGTCTGTTCGCGTACGGCCAAACTGGTTCTGGTAAATCATACAGTATGATGGGATCCGATCCTTTCAGCCGTGATAATTTCAATCAAAACGCTCTCAGCTGTGAAGCTGGAATTATTCCAAGATTCTGTTACCAACTCTTTCAATATCTTGAAGCACATCGTGAAGAATTTCAAGTCGAAATTGAAGTAAGCTATTTTGAGATATATAATGAAAGAATTCATGATTTGCTTTGTGTCAAGCATAATGGTCACAAAAACATAGAACCTGGTATTTCTGTAAAAAAATCTCAAAAATGTCTTAAAGTACGTGAACATCCAATTTGGGGGCCATATGTAGCCGAGTTGAGCATACATTCTGTTGACACGTGTGAAGCTTTACAACATTGGCTTATCCTTGGCCACTCGCAGCGAGCAACCGCGGCAACGGGCCTAAATGAAAAAAGTTCAAGATCGCATTCAATTTTGAATATAATGCTGAATATAACAAATATGGAATCACCTGCGTCAAGCAAAGTAAATCAAGGACGTCGGAGTAAAATCAGCCTTGTTGATCTAGCCGGGAGTGAGCGTGTCAGTGGAACAAACGATCTGCACAAACGGGAAGGTGTTCACATTAATAAAAGTCTTCTAGCGTTGGGTAAAGTGATAGCCGCTTTGGCAGATAAGAAAAGCAGGACGTTTGTGCCTTACCGTGAAAGCGTTCTGACATATCTGTTGCGGGTAATTTTTGGCTTTCTTTTCTTTTATACAATTTTTTACAATTTCTTTAAAGATCTCAAATTTGTTTAATACAGTAGTAATTTTTAATGCAACATAAAATTTTATTTGGTATTTCCCTTTTTTGTTTTTTTTACTTTGTCAAACTTATTCTGTTAAAATTTCGATAAGTTTGTATTCCGTTCTGTTAATGTGAGAAATTTGCGTCCAATTTCGATAGTTGAAAAGAAATTGTAGCAAGTTTTTAAGAGAGCCGAGAAAATGTTTCAATCACAAATAAAATTAATTGAAACATTTATTAAAACTCCAAACACATTGATTTAAATGATAACAAAAAATATGTAACATACAAAAAACATCTCAGCCTTCTGCAAACTACGTTATAATTTGTTATTTATTTGCAGTCAATAAAAAATTAATTTTTTTCGATCTCTGCCTATCTTCTGGTATTTAAGGAAAATCTTGGAGGAAATTCGAAAACAGTTATGTTAGCAACGGTATCGCCAGCAAAAACGCATATAGAGGAAACCTTAGCTACATTGAGATATGCTCAGCAAGCACGTTCTATTATTAACCGTGTAAAAATCAATGAATCGGAAAATGATAAAATTATAAGAGAATTAAGAGCTGAAATTGATCGACTAAAGTTATTACAGAATGAACGTCAACGACTAGAAATTTCCGAAACACCTGAAAAAATTAATACAGGTGTGAGTGGTGAAAACGAAATTGAAAACTTGAAAGAGCAACTTATAGAACGGGAAAAAGAACTTTGCCGTTTTCAGAAATCTTGGATGGAACGTTTATCAGAAGCTGAGAATTTAAGAAAAAGGGAGATGCAATTACTAAAACGTAAGGGACTTGCTTTGGAATTGACAAAGAATTCAAACCAAGCTTATCTTGTTAATTTATCGGAAGACCCCATGCTTAGTGGAACGCTCTTTTATATACTGCCTTTAGGATCCGTAACAATTGGAAGAACGCGCTTATCCTTAGAGGAATCACAACCTGATATCACTCTTGACGGACAACTCATCGCTCATAATCACTGGTATATATATATACGTATATATATATATTTATATATATATTTAAATTTATATATATTTACATGTGTATAAACATTATGATCGTTCTAACCTAAACACATTGCAGCACAATTGAAAATGATGGCGGCCGTCTGTACGTTATTCCAGAATGTGAACAATTTGAAACCTACCTTAATGGGGAACTAGTAACACAAAAATCAGAAATTTTTCATGCCGATCGTTTGATACTTGGCGGTTCCCATTACTTTCGCGTCTCAAATCCATTTTGCTCTAGTAAAGGATTAAAACAGGTAAAGGAGATGCTTTATTAATCAAATTTTATAACCAAGAATTTTTTCAGGTGATCGATTATCATTTAGCGTATAAAGAGATTTTAGAAAAGCAAGAAGAGAAGCTAAGACTTCAATTACACGAAGAAAAGCAAATGGCCATCCAAAACATGGAAAAAGAGCGAAGTGAAAATGAACGAAATTACAAAGAACTCGTTCAGAAATTAGAATTAGAAAAGATTATGTTAAAATGCAATGAAGAAATTTTAGAATCCGAACGTGGAAGTAATATAACTCTGACGCTGAATGATGTGATGCCATCCAATTCAAATAATCAACAATTTTTAGATGAAATTAATGAAATTATGCAAAAGCCGAGCAGAGAAAGCTTGCATAAAGTGCAGTTGTTGGTATGTATATATGCTGTTTGGTCAGTTTCATACACAGCGAACAGACATTTATTTCTTACCACTGTTTGTGTTAAAATCCCATGTAACGTGAGCATGCGCTTATATATGTATGTTATATTTTGAATGTATTAATATATTATTTAACAAATAGTGTCTTGTAAGATTATGGGGGCCTGAGAGTGCAACAGTTTTTTTGAAACTGATTGACTGGCTTTTCAAGTAGTTTTGCAGACTGCAGAGAAGTGATGGCAGTGGTATTAAAATTTAGTACTTGGTTTTACTTCTTACCCTTGTGCGGTTGACGCTGTCATGAACGCATCCAATCGATAAGTGGAGGCCATCTACTTTGAGGGTTTAAGTACAAAGACTCTAAACGTTGACAACGCAAATTCGAGCATATTTTCGTTTGTAGCGATGTTTCGTTCATTCTGATTAGAAGCAAGACACCATTTTCTTTTCATCGCCATTGATATGGCTAGCATATCCTATAGTCTCGTAGACATTCGCGGACATAGAATTAAGTACAGCGACAATGGTCAGGTCATATGCAACTTTCTGTAAATGTAACTCGTTTTTAAATCTCTGATAACTTCGAAACTATTTACGGCACGACTACTGTTTGTTTGTTTTCCGTGGCGTTAGTACTTATAAAAATAAATTGGAAATTGTAGTGCAATTTTAAGCAAACTTCATCCACTGTCACGTCGTAATATCCTGCGTCAGCTTCATATATAGGGAGCGCTAACCTAATCTGAAAACGTCCCTTATTTTTTAAATGACTCATTATGAGCACATTTTGACAAGAGCAATACACAAAATTTGATTTAATTATTTTAATCTTTTAAATCTTTTCTTGAAGAATAAATTATTTACTCTCGAAAATCAATACAAATCAAAAAAAGCAATAATGGAGAAAAGGATATAAAAAAATTCTCTAAGCTGTGTACAGTAAAAAAACGTCTCACAAATATAATGTTAGTAAACCTTCATATGGTTCATATGCTTTTTATTTCAACGTCTGAAAAAATCTTTAAACAATCTATAAAGTAGATCCCTTTCCGCTTCCTTCTATTATAAGTTTGGAAATTTTAGAAGGATGCTCTAGCATAAAACGTTGGCAATAAAACACGAAGTTGTCCCGAAAACGCGTATTTTGACAATCAAAGTAAGACGTTCTACAAAAATGTAAAGACATGTAGAAAAGACATTTTTGTTTTTCGCAAAAGATGACTTCATTTCTTAGCGCAGTTCCTTAACGTAGTTCCCTTTCAGAGAGGTGCACAACTGGTCCTCTTCTAACATTTTAATAAAAAAGTGAGCTACATCCATGCTGCGGCAATAAATGAAAAAGTTATATTATTTGCTAGTGAAATAAACTTAAAATGAATACATTTCGTACACTATGCATTTATTTTATTTCATTCCCATTGTTTCGTTATATATTACAAATTCTTTTTCAAATTTTAACAGGTAAAGGAAGCTAATCAATATTCTCATACACATGACCTTAAGTACGAGTTTAAACATTCTCAAGTAGCGGACGAGTTTGGGATGTTATTCCAAACAAAGATTTTAATTATAGACAAACCAAATCAGCAGGTAGCTGAGTGGCCATTGGCCCGTTTACAAGTGTGGCTTGATATTATGAGAGATTTAGAACATTTTGATTCTGAGAATTGTTTTAATTCGGTTGACATCGAATGGAAGCTAGTGGAAGCAGACCTAGACGAAAGTCTTAATAATTCATACAATTCAAGTGGAATTGCTATAGATCTTAAAGCTTATAAAGGTAATTCTCTGAGAGAATCGCCGGTAAAACGGCAGAATTGTGTAATCATCAATACGGGGACTGCAAAAGTCTCTGAGGAAAACGGTAAAAAACTTGGATATGACAAAAGTTCAGATTTTTCTGCTTTATCTTCGGCTTATGTACAAGAAATGAAGCAGACTGCGATGAAATTGCGGAAATTATGCAAACAACATGTGCACGATAATTCTCTGCTGGAAATGCTTTCATCATTAGACAGCTTAGAGAATGCTTTAAAACTGGTGCAAATTTCTACACGTAAATCACCGCCACCAACAAATCTCTTTTGACGGAGACGGACGGCAGTAGAATTTAGTGCATTTTTTCCACTGCCTCTCGTAAAATCTGTAATAGTTGACGTAAGCGTTTATTTATTGTAATTTTAATACACTATCGAAGTGGATTTACGCTCAAATATCACTAAATATACAATCGTGGAAAAAATCCTTATCTTATTATCCTTATTTCATCAAATATTGCTACAATACTCAAGTATCTAATGATTTTTAATTTTTTCTATTCGTGCCTCTTGAACAGGATTTTTTATATAATACTTTATTTGCGTTAGTAAACGCTTTTCGTTCATCTCCGGATACTCCACCATAATAGCTTTTTTAGTTGCTGGCACAGAGGATCCGTCTTTTTCTTTCAGCTTCAAAATGGCTAGATCTACTAATTCCTGCGTATTATATTTCTTTTTGCACCTGCTTTTTTTTACGTTTCTTTCCAAGAAAGGCTTGCGTTTACCATCAACTGAGGAACCAGATGTATTATTTCGGGATCTTCAGTGTTTTTTTTTTGCGTCCACTTAATAAAGGATCATCGTGAGCATCTTCTGCTTCATCTTCTTCTTCCAATCCATAAATTGAGGATCTAGAATCATCTTCATTGTTTTCCTTCCCCAGACCCTTGAAATCATTCGTTTTGCGCAAAGCAAAAAAACTTTCTTTCTGCCTCGATGTTTTTCTGGAAGACGTAACGGTTAAGATGTGATATTCAATGTTCAATGCACTACAGAGCTGTATATATTGCAGAGTTCACTTTGCTGTATTACAGCGTTGCATATAAAAAATGTTAAATTTTTTTTCTGCACTGCTTGGAAATAAAAATGAAATTTTTTTTTTAGACCCATTCAGATTTTATTCTAATAAAACTGCGACAGGGAAGGTCGCTTAGAATATCTGATTAAATTCTAGTTCTATTATATATATATTGGTTAAAGTATTTTAGACGGCTCGGTCCAGTTACGGCGTTTAAGGCTTCAACTCAAGATCGAAACTCGAAATTATCAATTATCAACTCTTTAATTCGGGGAAAATGTTGCTCCGTTGGATGTACACCGGGTATAACAAGGTTGGTCGTTAAAAAAATATTTTTTAAAATCTTGAAGATTCTTATTTCTTATAGCTCGTTGTGTTTTGAATGATTGGAATACCGGAAAAACTAAATATTGCACTGAGCCACCTGAGGAGAAATTCGATGACTCTAGGTAATAGTGCGTCTTCTTTTAAACATTTGCGGCTAAGAGAATTGCAAACATTTTTAGTCCATGAGTATATTATTTGAAGTTGTCGCAGAGGGTCTTAATATATTCTTTGCTCCTCTTGTTGAGTGTAAACGTGGGCATATTGCTACATATATGACGTCTTTCCTTGGCATCCTGTATTAAATACAAGTTTCGGCTTTACTTTGCTTAAGATCAATTTCAATACATCATCATGGAGGAGCGCAGTAATCACATCCATTTGATCGATGACAAGATTGTAGCGGAAGGCCAGACAAAAAAGTGAAATAATCGAGGAACATCCTGCAACATGCACATTTTTATATATCAGAGCCAATAGTCTATGTTGCTAGTGCTCAATACCTTTTTTTTTAGTCTAAGAATTTGCTTCATTAGTCTAAAATAATAATAATGGTGTAGAGTCTTGAATTATGAATCGTGATCCAATGTAGTGTTGCTTTCATTAATTTTTGTCGAGACATATAAAAATGGGAAATGTATATTTAATTTAACAATTTGACAATGTGTCTTATGAGAATTTCACAATGAAATGATATTCAAATGATATTTACCCTATAATTTAGTTGGAGGGAAATTTGTACATAAAAAAATATGAGAAAATGCAATTAAATTAATGTAGATGTTAGGAATTTGAATTATATAATTTTTCGCATGCATGTGTTCAGCACGGAGTTGCATCTTATTTCATTGTTGATTTTCATTTTTCTGCACACAATCTGCATGAACTACTTTTTTTTACAGCGCTGGAAACAGACCGCTGAAATTTCGATCGTCCATTTCTAAAAGATACTTCAATGTGCGTTACCAAAGCAAGAAGAGGTAAATTAAGTGAAATATATATGCACATATAGTTATATACTATTATAAATTTCTTTTATATGAATTTCAGAATCAAACCAAAGAATTGAATTGCGGCGCAGCCCACGGCGGCGTGGCAATCGACAGCGTAGAAATGGACGTCGTGGGCGTGGCGCCGGGCGTGGTCGCAACAACGGCAACGGCAGTAATTCTAAAACTATAATAATCAATATGTAATTTTAAAAATAAATATGCCAAGCGCAAAATATTATACCAGAACTACCATTCATGTAATCCTTTGCAAGACATTCAATGAACTGCCATCTTCATTTCAAATATAGTTCAGTTTGCTCTGACTGACTGACTATTTGTGTTCACAGAGAACTTTCTTGATTGTTGCGTATGTGTTGAAAATGGTTATTAGAATATTTCAGTTGTTAGCTGATGCCCATCAATTCCTTAAAATGATGCGCTACTGATGCTCTCTCCTGCTGCTAGTGAATCGGAAAAAGTTTCCAAAATAAACATACTGTGCTTAAATGAATTAAAGAAATTAAGTAGATTGAAATGCCGTTCCTAAAGAACCCTTACCGTATAAGTTTGAAACCAAAAAAGAAGAAAAAAAAGAGAAAAAGAAAAAAAGAAGAAGAACAACAAATACATGCACAGAATTATATTTTTAGTTTTTTCACAATATTCTCCATTTGACTAGCGCTTTTTCACAATATTCTCTATTTGACTAGCGCTTTTTCACAATATTCTCTATAGCTAATTTGATTTCAAATATTTTGAAAATTTGTAATCCGACGTTACTGACTCAAAACATATATGATTGTACAATGACCCTGAATGAAAAATTTCCCGGAAAAGTACGACCCTCCATGCTATTTTAAGCCATCCCCACCACCACGACGAGGTAAGTTGTCCATTTGCCCAACACTTTTGGAATGCAGTAAACATTTTTTTTCCAATAAAATATTGTAAATATCGTTATCCTACTATTCAAAATTATAGCCAGTATATGAAATATTTATTTGGATATTGATATAAAATTTTATTGATATTAGTTTCTTTTTGATCGATATTGAAACGAGATAATAAAATTTTCTGAATGGTTACGTAGCGGCTGGAATACCTGATCGAATCCATAAGAAAGATTTCCACTGAAAGATTTAATAGATAAGTACATTTTTTTTTTTAATCTAACGATGGGGTCTTACTATTGCTCAGCTGCTTGGCTGGACATGCCCTGAGAGCCTTGGTCACGTTTTTTGCGGAAACCAATGCGTTCATACTTCGGTAACCATCTTTCGGGATCAACTCTCGCTGAGGAAACTCATCCGAGTCTCACGGAGAACGTTGGCTGGCTCCTAATGCCATTTCAATAGTGTAGCGATCGAGCATAGTGTCAACATCTTGACTGACTAAACAATTTCTTAAAATTCTCCTGTAGAACAAAAAAGAGGCATAGGAATCTTTCTAACCGTTCTGTCTTCACCTTAGCTTACGTAATAGTTACTAAAACTAGTAAATTTGAAAAATTTGGGAAGCCTTGCTTTTCGTCATCTTTTTTTTTTCTTAGTTATTTGCAATGGAAATAATGGATATTATGTAGATATATATAATTTAAATTCCAAATCTCATTGTAGAGGCATTAATTTTTTACACACATTCCGCAACAAGCCTTTAATACACGGTGATATTAAGCCAGCCAATGTTTTGCTCGATCAACGTTTGCAACCAAAAATTGGCGATTTTGGCTTTGCAAGGGAATGATCTAATGATATCAATTCCGCAGTTGAAGTGACTCAAGGGTACATTTCAAGGGTACAGTTTCGGTGTCGTGCTACTGGAGGTATTTACCGGTATGCGAGTTTATGATAGCTATCGTCGCGAGCAATTACTAACCAAACATATAATGAGCTAAACTTATAAAATTGAAGAGTTAATTGATAAACGAGTACCTTTGTTACCGGGTCAAGAGAAAGTGCGCAAACGCAGCATAGAATTAAGTTTTAAATGTATAGCGAAAAGTCCCCAGGATCGACCCGAAAGACGTTTTAAAAATCATTTGCAATTATCACGTACATTTCCAATAAAAAAGCACCAGAAGAGCCAAGTATTCTCGCGCAAAGCGCCTAAACAGCCAGCAAAACTCACCACAAATATGACTATCCCCGCAATCATCATTACTAGAGATATATTTTATAATATTACCTTCTGCACCAACCACTTCGTCATAAGCTCGAAAGTTAACAGAAAGCCGTTGGCTGCTTTTTCTTTGTAGCGTTAAAAAAAAATATCGGCTCATACGTCTGCATAGAATGGAAAGATAACACAATCCTGCATTTCTGCATTTTTTTTATAATGTAAGCTTTTTTAAAAGCAAAGCATTCTCTAGAATGCTCTAGAAATTGGAAGCTGTGGCTTTTGCAATAGTATGTAGTGTGTGAATCTTATTCGTGTTCGTGTTGTTTTTTTAGAAATGCGATGTAATAATAATTCTAAGTGAGATCAAAAAAGGAGCATGTACATAGCGATGTGCACCATGTGGCGATATCTCGGCCTCGTTATCTCCTTATAATATACGGCAACCCCTATCTACTCTTTGTGGATCCTCTTTGGCGCACGTTTAAGAGGTACAAAGCTAAGTACTGCGTTAGTAATGATGATTTGCCGGCAGTATTGTTTGACCCAACAAAACTGGCTGAGGGGACAGTCAACAATCAAGATAATTAAGTTACTTTTGGCCTCAACATTCAGCAATTAACATTATTTTTATAATTTTTATAATTTGTAATTAATAAATAAAAAATAAGACTATTTTTTCATTTTCTCATAAAAGTTAATAAATTTTTTTATTTTTTAAAACATAAAAAAGTTTTTGGTCTCAATAGTAGTGCATTAAGTTTTCGCAAATTAAATTAATTCATCACGAACTTTTACAATATTTATATACCGCCTGCTCGCTGATCAAAGTTGTGCGTATCTAGTATTCTTATTTCTTTTCATAGATTAGTTTAACTTTCTTGTAAACAAATACTATTTAAATCCGTCGAGTTCCCGGAAATTTTAGTGCAAAAATTGCGAATGGGCGTAGATTGGGAAATTAATTCATTACAGCAGTAAAATGGTTGTTTAGGTCTAAAGCTGGTCCGTTGGATACAACTACTTCTTTTTGTTAATTAAATTAAATTAAAAATTTGGAACGGAGCCCTTTATTTATATTACGGGAGAAACTGAAACGTTTCTATAGCCCTAAATGTAAAGACAATATAAATCAAATTTGGAAGAAAAATTCAAGGCTGCTGTTGATGACAAAAACGATATCGAGAGAGAGGACACGCGCAACGCAAATGAAAGTAAGTGGTTTCTATAATCTAGAAAATTCTATGTTAAATTACTATTTTTTAGCTTCAGTGTCATCTAATCAGTGTAAAACTGGGATAAGTGAAAACTATAGCTGGGATGAAGATGACAGTGACTTATTTCTCTCCCTAAGCACGAAATCTTAGATCAAAATAACTTTCCCAGTACATCTAAGGGAGGACACAAGTTGCCAGCAAATAAGGAGATAACCTTGGCTTGACTTTGATATTGCTCATATTTCTAACGAATTTCATATTTTTTTTATGCTTATTTTTTTGGTTTGCTTTAAAGGTAACCAGAGAAACAATAAGAACTTGGTGCTGAGCGAATGTAATGAATTAGGACTTCAAAAAGCTAGGTTGGGAGAAGACGAAAACGAATTGGAAGAAGTGACAAATAAAATGCAACAAGATGAGGTGGGCAAGATCAATAATCCGGTAAGTTCGCTTGTTTCTGCAGGTTTTCAAACAGCGAACAGTAAAAAGATCTCCATATCGGAAGAAGGTGGAAATCCGTCCAAAATATTCTAAGAGAATTTCAAGACAATTTGCAGGAAACGGACTATGAAACTGAACTAAAAGATATAAAAGATAATGGAGGTACTGTTTTTCCAAGCATGTAATGCTTTTTTTCTTCGTTTCAGGTGCTTTACATTCATATCATACATGTTTCAGTTGCTGTCAATGAAATTGAATGAAGTGTAGCATGGCTTATCGAAAAGGAGAACATGCATGAAAAAATTGAGAATATTTCACAAGAATGACTTAATTGTTGCCAGATGAACCCTAATTTCATTATAGAAGAACTTTAGTAAAATTTTATTCGCCTTTCACACATTTTCGAAAAATGTTAGAATTGAAATGTTAAAATTGGTCGATAAGAGTAATTTGATATAAATTTCACTGTATCAAATTTGTACCTCGTATGTCTATCCGTTCCTATGCAAAGTAATCCTTGCCACGCGCTGACTATAATATTCATTCA
>KK503148.1:33784-53422 GCA_000688735.1 Glossina austeni | reverse complement strand
TTTGATTCTCTTTAGGAATAAGACATGGAATAATATCGAACACGAAATTTGTGAGGACAAGGCTAAGGCGCCAATTAACGAAGAAGTCAAAAAACAACCTCTAGAAGTAAAAGAAAGTTTATTTTTATTTATTCGGATAAAAAATGTAAATTATTAACTCACTGAAATCATAACGTTTTTTTTTTTTGCCATAAAATTCTTCCCGCGGTTTTCTCACCACCTTGAGGTACCGTGATAGACGCGTTGCCATTAGTTTTAAATGGCTGGCATCCCCAGATTTGTCTAAGTCGTATTCAAACTAACTTTCAATCTTAACATCTCATTATGATGCAGAAGTTAACTGATGTTGTTTACTCCAACCGTTGTCAAACTTTTGCATGTTTACAATGGTTTTTATACATAAAGTATTACTTAATTGTTTGCGTGTTTTTTTTTCTTTTCTTTACATCTCCTCCTATACTTTATGCTAGTTTTTAATAACAATTAGTATAAGATTTACTTCTAATAGTCAATTGAATTGAACTGTTAATTTAATTTAGTTGGGTTTCATGTGTAAGTAAATAAATGAATAAAAGTAATAGTAATTCGGCATTCAAAATCGATGTGAACACTTTGAATCGGCTGGAGCAATTTTATGAACCCCTTTTCATTTAGCGAAAACTGAAGTTCATATGACAAAAAGTTGCAATTTTCAATGCTTCAAGATGAAAATCGGATCATAGTAGTTATAAAATGAACTGTAACAAATTTCAACCATCTCAGCCTATTTTTTGGTTCCTAACGTAATAAGGAATTTCATGAAAATTGATCATTTGTGAGGAAGAAAAGTCGAAGTTTTAACAGATGTTAACGTGGTGATGAAATTTTATCCACAATAGAAATTTCATACAAAAATAAGAATTTTGTTCGACAATGCGGTATAAGGTATTTAATGGTTGGCCTCGACAGAGTATAATTTTCTGATTCGTTACTATTAAAGAGTTCGTTTTCGTGGGAAACTGTTTTGCATACCAACTTAAATGACCAAATACTATCATGGAGTGAGTTTTGTCCAAATTTGTTGAAAATTGCAATTGTTTTCCATATAATGACTTTTCAAACAAAGACGTCATCGGAGGGAAGTGTTCGAAAAAGTGGATCGATGTGAACCATTTCCAATAGATTTCGTTCATACATCAAAACACATCAGTGGACCAAATTTTATCAAAATATTTCAAAAATTGCGATCTGTAGGTTGAACAAAAATTTACGTGGACAGAATTCAGACGGACAGACAGGCTTATAATAAAAGATGGATCCATCTTAAGCCCTTCTGAATGTTACATAAGCCCGCACAAATTTAACATACCCTGTACCACAAGCTGTACAGGGTATAATTATTAAAAAGCTTTCATTGTTTTTGAGTCCTGTTGGAAAATGGTAATATTTCACTTGATAACGGCCTACAGTCGTATTTTAGGCTTAGGATTATGTAATAAAATGAGATGACATGAAGTGAAGTAAGTTGATTACATGAGAAGAACCAACTGTGGGTTGGTATCTTTTTGAAAGATTATCTTGATCCACACAAGCTTTATACTGAAAGCCAAAGTAGGATTTCACTAGCGTTCATACTACACAAAAAATATTTTATTTTTTTTTTTATGTACGCTTCTCCGTAACACGGCAACGCACAAGGATTAAAAACATTTCGATTTTTTTTAGGAAGACCAGTTTGCAGTCAGCAAGCTTACAAAAATTATGACATACGACATTTTTATGAAGAGAAGATTGACACAGTGGCAGAATTGTATTATTGTATGAAGAAAAATAATCAAACAAGTAAGAAATCTATGATCGCCTACGAGCCTTCAAAACTACGCTTGCAAGAAAAATTTTTAAAATGGTTTGGTCGGTCTTTCAAATATTTATATCAGATGGTAGTTTAACGTTTTCCATAGGCGATAAGTAAGAGTCTCTTTTGCCTATTGTGAGCGGACAACGCTCATTTTTACACCGAGGTTTGTGTCATTTGGTAAATATTTGTTCCATTTTATGCAATTATCTCCTTGTGTAAGCACAGGTCACAGATTAGGGATGTATTGTGTCATCAGCTTTTTAAATTAAGTATTCCAACAGGCTTACAGAATGACCGGCGGAAATGGCTAAAGGAGAATGAAGAACTTACATGGCTAAGACGAGTCAGAATCTTATTACAATTTTTCTTTCTGACTTTTACAATTTTTATCTTTGATTTTATAACAATGAAGATTTAAATTGGCTTTGGGCGTTAGACAAATTTTTATTGGTTGAGTCTCGCAAGACGTTTGAAAAAGCATGCCAAGAATTGTGTATCTCAAAAATATAGGAAAATGCATGACAGAAAGAATTCAAAGAAACCTCACGTGGTGTTAGTTGGTGTACATCGTTTTAGATGATTTTCTATGTCTAATGCTAGAAAATCATGCTAGAAAATCATCATATGAGTTTTAGAAACTTGGCTTAAGACGCGGGTATATCGTTTATGTTTGGCATGAAACATGTCTCCGCACGCCTATTCAATTTTCCCCACAATTCTGCAAAAGTTTAAAAGTTTAAAAAAAAAATTCATCTAATTGGATGAAGCAAGCAAGGCGCCCAACTATTATTGGAAGATAGATTGCTGAAGTTTTCTACACTTTACGGAACTCAGTTGCTGCGGTCAGCTGCTACGGTTTTTTTCCACCACTCCTTCTCATTTAATAGAATGTATTCTGTTTTTTCCCACCACTTATTCTCATTTAACAGAATGTATTATGTTTTTTGTGTGGTGTGTCGTCGTCGCAAAAATGAAGATATCGGCTTCAAATTTGGGAGAAACATTGAAAACTTACGCGCGCAGGTTGGTATTGAAAATGGTCCAAATTCGTCGAAACATACGCTTGCAGTAAATTCGCTGTGTTGTAAATGAAAGCTCACTGTGAACACAAGGTCGTTTGTCTGCGCCTTAGTAAATTTAGAGGTTATGTTTGGTACATTTTTTTAAAAATTAGTTTTTCTTTATTTTTTTAAATTGCTTTCAAATCAATCTGTCTTATTATTTTTGCGTACTTTGTTTTCATTTTTTAATATTTTTATGTCCGTCACGTGTTTCCTTCGCAAACTGCATAAATGCGTTAAGAACCAAATTAATCAGCAAGGTAGGTTGATTGCGGTCGATTTCGAATTTTAAATATATATATATATATATATATATATATATATAGAATAGATCTATGTTCTCTTTAATAAGTGCGAATGCTTTTAAAGTGAATGTAATACTTATCCTTAAACTAAAGTTGAATTGAAACAAAGCAAGTTATAATTAAATTTTATCCGTTATATATTTTGCATGTTCTAAAAATAATATTAAAAGTAAGATTTGTGAAATTTGTACAACTTGAATGAATGACTTAAATAATATCAGGAGAACTTAAAAGGAAAGTATTGCAACTTAGTTAAGCATGACATGTACCTTCGATAACTAAACATTTAATATAAGTTAGTCTAAAAATTAAAATAAATTAATTTTAAACGAGCAGCCTCATACATTCTAATTATGTTATAGCTATGTGGTCTGTGGAATTGTTAGTGTTTGTTTCGATAAATGTCTGGAGTGAATATGCTTTTGGCAAAATACCCAAAACGTGGACTCATCCAAAGACCATTGTGCTTCTTTAGCACATGGAAGATGCGCTAATAATTTGCAGTCACGTTGTAAACAACAAACCATAGCACCAGGTTTAAAGCATAAGCTGCATGGCGCTCGTGCGCTATTCCATACAGAATTGGCGATTCCAACAACCTGTGAACCCACAAGAAATATATCGGGAGCCCATACGGCGCAATCTTCGTGCAGCCATACTTCATAATTTCCGTCCGATATTTTACACATTCCTAATAGAAAATCAGAGCAATTGGACTCTGCATTGCAATTCACCATGGCTCCTAATCCTGTTCCATTATCATTTTTTAAACAAAATTCATTTGTATGCCTTTTTCTTCGCTTGCTTATCTGGAAAGGGAGTAAATTAGATTTGAAAAATTGTTGCGTTCTTTACTTTAAAATCTTACCATTTCAGCGGCCGGGCAAAAATTGTCACTCTTTCTCGAGGCAATCGCAAGAAAGTTTCGAGTATTCAAATGCATTCCCTCCGTACGTGAACGTTTGTAAGCAAAAGTTTCCTCTGAATCTATTTTATTAGATATTGAATTAACAATATTTAGGTATTCGTCGCAATTTACGGATGCGACATATGGGCCGAACAAATCACCCAGACCCATCTTGTGCGGACCACGTTTGCAAAATACACAAATCCATGACGAGTCTGTAGTATCCGCGTCGTATTTATTACTTAACGTTGACGAATGCAAACCACGTACATTTTTTCGTCCTTGAATGAATGCACTGGTCTTCTTAATTTTCGTATTCTTTTCACTGACATCCTCGGTAGAGGTTGTATTAACTACGCTAATGCTGCCGTCTTTTTTGATAAGAATAAACGGTGATCGGTGTTTAATATCAGCATCGCGCGATGTCTTCAATATTGTATCGTTTGGTATGGTATAATCATCATGACCTGGAAGAGAGTTTCGCAATTGACGGGGCCGTATTTTTGCTGGCTCTTGAGTTTTTTGTTTATTATCGCATGGACTTGATTTTGTTGCTTTAAATGCTTTTGTATTAGCCTTGGAAATCGCCTTCGATTTGTGTTTTGCGGACCTTTGCCGAGCCGTAGTCTTTGCATTCCTTTTCTTTATACATTTGTTACTGCCGCTATGAATTTTATTTAATTCTGTGGATACCGAGGTGCTCGAAGAATCATCACGAGAACTTGCTATGTCATCTAAACATAATTTACTCTTATCGTTCGTAACAGCAATCGGTTCATTGGTGTCAAGGGTTTCTGATATATGATTAGGCGAAGGATCCCTGATTCTCTTCGAATCTTGCATGTCCGTTAAGTAGCTTGTTAGGTCCGCATCAATTTTCATGGGCAGGACATTACATGTTTCCGTTGATTTTTTAGCAGCCTTCGTAGGTAATGATCTTTCTATTTTCGGTGGAGTGTTGGCAATTTTGTTATCCAAATGCGCGAACTCGGGCTTTTCATTTCGATTGATACGTGAATTGAATTGCTCAGTTATTGATGATTTCACTGATAATTCGAGTTCCAAAGGTTTTTCATCACAGCTAACACTAGCTTGGGTGGTGATATCGTTACTGTTTTGTCGTACAATAGGTTCATCTTCGATGCCCGCAAACATTTCTTCCAACTTATTCTCAACCTGAAAATACGTGATAACGAGCAATAATTTAATTAAATAATAAATTTATAAGTAACTCACTTCCTCAAAGCAAGTCTTATCAGGACTTTTAATTTCCGGATGATCGTTGCATATCGCAGACGACGAGCCGCTTACAGAAGAATTTGAGGACATTTTTCTTGTATTTTCTACAATATCAATTAGGATATCTGCCTTTGTTTCGCTGTGTGAATGATTATCGGCAACATCTTTTGCTGTGTAATCATCAGTTGGCGTAGTCTTTTTAACATCGTGCACTATTGTGGTAGAATTGTTGGCCTCTTTTGAGATGCAACGCGATTTTATGTTGCTACTACCGTTAAAAGAATGATTCGTCACGCTCTCATCAAACGTTATATTTGCTTGAGATTCAGAAACTTCAATTGGCGCAGACTTTATCTTATTAATCACGTCCGCTGACTTGTCTTTGCATTGTAAACGCAAATCTTCCGCATTTATTGCATTATCGTTCGTCAAAATACTCTCGTTGAATGAATTAATCGAAGAATTTGAATTGGAATTTGATCGCAAAACTTGTCGTTGCATTTTGTTTGTTTTATTCGATAATTTTAAAGGTCCTACATCTTCCTTCATTTGAAGCGAAGTACTTTCGTTTGAATCGTTGCTATTTTTCGTCGAAATTTCATTTATTTTTTGCGCAATATTGGGTTCAAGCAGAATATTTGGTTTTTCAGTTATCACTGATGTCGTTGTCGTGCTTCTAAAAGAAGTTTCTTCTCCATCAGACGAGTTCGGATCTTCCATCACGTGTGACTCAATTCTTGAATTTGAAAGCGAACTAAAGAATATCCCAAAAAAAAAGTATAGATTAGTTTTGGTACATGTACTGCAGACTGAGGCATTCAGAAATGAAACTCTAAAAGCTTTCTGTTAGGGTTTTAGGCAGGATTTCACATTGAAAAAGTGCTTAACTATGGATTGAAGACGATCTAGACGATCTAACACGATTTAGATTTAGCAGAAATTCCAATAACTTGGAAAGCGTTTATAAAATTCTCTAAAATTCAAATGAAAATCGATACAATATTAATAACGAACATAAAGTGGACAACAATTGAAAGAAAACTAGATCGCTTTATGAAGATACCTTAGACAGGGATGATATGTCTGGTTTATAGTTTACAAACCGCCGTTTACTTACTTTGCACATTTAATGGTGCGATCTTTCGGTGATGAATCTGTTTGAACGACATCAGCGCTGCTTTTATTATGCGATACATCTAATAGAATTTCTTTTTCTAAAACATTGGTTTTCGTGCTTTCACCCACAAGCTTTTTCCCTGGCGTTTGTTTACCATTTTCTGTAAACTCTTCGTTCGAAGATGAAGATTCTGAGTTGTCTTGATTGGCTGGAGTAAATGCTATTAAACTGTTGGGTTTAGGCGATGAATGGTTCATACTTATGGATGACTTTATGTCGTTTATAGATTCCTTTTCACATATGACACGATTAAATGATTTCTCATAATTATCACCGGCATTTCCCAAAGGCAATAGATCTGGTGGCGTTAATGGGGACCTCTGAATATTCGTTCTCGGCTCATTGCTAAGTTGCTGATAATGTTGCGGGAAGAATGATGTATGGCTATGTTGATGTTCTCGCTGCAGGTCGTATTCTTCACGTTCACGAATACCAATTTGGTGTTGCCTATGAGAATCATGTTCGGCCATTTGATTTGAAAGCGATTCGACTGTATTCACAATTGAATTTCGCAATTAATTAAAAATTCTTCGGGAATGTAAGAAAATAAGAAAGATCTTACCGGCTGAAAGCGTCGACCTTAAGGATGCATGTGCATATTGACTGGCGGCCGGCAAGGATTTGGGCGCCAACGTTGGCGAAATTGTTAGATTTTGACTAGATGCAACTGGTAAACTAAACCTTCCTTGTTGTGGATGCATGTACGGTTGATGATAATGATGCGGTGAAACTAAAAACAATACTTGCGAATTGAGCGAAATTAGGTTATTAAGGGTCTTTTTTGAAGACTTACACTTTTTTGAAGAATGTTCATGTTTATTGCTTATGTTACTATACGGACAATCTTTATTAATCAATTCCGTTGGATTTTGCGTCGACCTCGCCTATAAAAATAAATAAAAAAAAAAAACAAAGTGTAGTTGAATATATCATAAAGATAAGATTTCGTTAGATTTAGTACTTAATCAACTGATAGATCTTTAGGCTACCTTGCTTTTTTTTATTTTTTTGCTTAATTCTTAATATACCTCACTTACGCCATGATAACCATGTTTGATTTGCGCAGAATCGTTGTAATTTTCAGAATCGTGTAAGTACTGAGTTGCGTTTTTGGTACTATTATGGCTTCCACTTCCCGGGAAAGACGCCGATGCCATAGCGGATGCTGGTGGCAGCAAACGTTCGCAATCCTTTCCATTTAGATTTGCGTATTTCGGATTACTGCCGAGTAAAATCGTTGAAGTAGGTGGACAGGATTGTAAGTTAGCTACGAGGTCAGTAACCCTTTCCAAAGTATTAGCGGCAGGTATAGATATGGTTGAACGGAGATGTTGTGGTAATTGTTGGTGTGCAGCACTCGTATTTTCAGCAGAAGTCGAATGCAGGGATGTAATTGGGCTGTAAAATTGTAAAGAAGTTAATATTTCTTTTTAAATAATAATAATATTATTATTTATTTTCACTAGATTTACAAAGTATTTTAGGTGTTCGTTTTAAGCTTTTCGTTGAGGACAAACTACATTTGCTATGATTGTCTTGCGAAAGTAAAGAAAATTTAAAAGATCCCTTAACGTACATTTACGCGTATATGAGCCGATTAGTTATGGTATACTGCTCAATTGGAATGTTTTCAAATTTGAAAGACCCGTTAACATGTATGAAGGGGAAAAGTTTTTATTTTGTACACCACGACTTTTGTGATTCTCTCTGTAAGGATATACTTTTTATTCACTTAATAGACGTGTTGTAAAATTACTTATTGATATGAGTAATTATCCTATTTGAGAAATTGAAAAATTGCTAGATAGATCAATACTTAATTTGATTTCTAATATAACAGAATTTGCAGCTATGTTGCGTCTCGTTTGTTTACATTCGCTCACATATATATTTACTTACAGTATATAATTATTTGATGGTGCTTGCTGGTGATTGGATTGTTGCATGTTACGATGTTTATGTTCGTATTCATCTTGCGGCATACTATACGGACCGGTATTATTAAAAGTGGAACTTAAACTTCTCGATTGCAATGACAAGTCCATGGAATCAACAAATTAAATCGAAGGTATAATAGATAAGCGTGAAATATTGTTGTTTGAAATGATTATTTAAGCAGCTTTCAACCAATAACTCGTCATCGCAGTGGAATAAAAAGGTGAACTCAGCTTAAGAGTAATATGTGCGATATTTGAGATAATATCTGAGAAATATAAAAATTTAACTTTCATTCATACAAATGAAAATAATTTTAAATCTTAATGTAAGTATAATATTGCACTAATCATTAAACATACATGAGAGTGGCGAAATGTTTCTTAGACGTCTGAATGTTATGTTGTTGACAATTTTCTGTAAAGTACAAGCCATTTAAAGATATTTAATATGAAGCAGCAATAAGTGATAAAATGAATTTCAAATCTATTTCGCAATATTCGCGTACTATTTATTTGGAATTCTCTTCTTATGATCGTAGGTAACATATATGAAAGTACGTTGATCCGCCAATAATAGCTGTATTGTATAAAGGAACTATTTATTACAACTTATTACAGAAATTGCTTTTACATATGCATAAATATTTATCAAAACTCAGTGCGAGACGACTGAGACTTTCTCCACTAACAAAACAGTGCATTTTTTGTGTTCGCTATACGCCGGGTAGGGGCATATTACGTTGATACTGTCGTTGGTAGCGCCTATGCATCAACGACGACTATATACACTTACATATACTTAATCAGCGTTAGACTTTAAGTTGATTTGCTTATTTATTGGAAGTGGGAATGGCGACACTTGAAGATGCATGACGATATTATGAGAATTATAAGAATTCGAATGTAGTTCAATGTCTGATGTGGAGTTCCTTTTGTTCTATATATAAATAAAACTGAAATTTATATACGCCTATCAATGGCTTTTCTAATACAAACGGTTTCTCCCTTCTTGGGATTTTCTCAAAATTCCATGCGAACAATTTCTCTAACAAACACTTTTAAATTGCATTCTTTTGCCATTTCTTTGTTCAATACCACTTTACGGGTCATTGAAGCCAAGAATGTAGGTTTACCGTGGAGTACGAACCGATCAACCATAATGGTGATCAAAAGTTGCTGAAATTTTTTCCATTAATGTGGGCCAGGTTTACGAAAATGAGACTTTTTTCTTTATTTTTTTGGTGTTGTTAGGCTAATGTCTTTAGCAGTAGAATCGGAGTCGAACTAGCTAGCTGTGCCTATAGAAATTATAAAAAATCGAATTTACTAAAATTGTACTGTTATGTTAGGCTCAATAGATCGGTAAAATCGATCTATAATTCGACTAATACTTTCCTTCGCTGTCTTAAATTACGCTCCCAAATTTTCCTTCGGCCTTTAATAAGGTTCTTAAATAAAACTCCTCTCAAGTTCCCTCTTCTCTCCACATAATCCTTTCTCCCTGTCACAGTGCCCTTGACTGACAGGTCATAAAGCAGCATATAAATAGTTTTTTAATATGCACCATTATTTTTATTTATTTATTTATTATCTATATATTTTGAAAATAAATTTGAATAACCAGATAGCTTAGGTCCTACGCTTATTAGTCGCCATCTCTTATTTATGCGAAAAACATACAAATGATTCTCTACAATAAATTGAATATATCCAGACATGGGCAAGTCAAAAGGCGCCCTTACCAGCTTGTTAGTCGCAATCCTTTGCCTACCCAGGTACTCATGCGGATAATACCAT
Organism: Glossina austeni; assembly: GCA_000688735.1. Taxonomy (NCBI): domain Eukaryota; kingdom Metazoa; phylum Arthropoda; class Insecta; order Diptera; family Glossinidae; genus Glossina; species Glossina austeni. The sequence goes on along the minus strand of KK503148.1, from coordinate 43,162 downwards.
TACTCCGTTAATTAGAGCGCGCAAAGGAATTGTTCAAAAAATTCAATTCAGTGCCATTGCAATGTCTCTTCGCTAAATCTTTTTTAGTCCTGTACACTTTTTCTGAAATATTATTATTATTAATTTCGCCAAAGAAACAAATTCTAAGAGTATAACTTTGATGCCGTTAGCATCTAAGGCTATTTTATACAATCAAAATTTTATACATCGAAAATTTTATGCATCCAAAATTTTATACAACCAACATCTAAGGCTATTGGCTTTCTTGAAAACTCTACCGCATTTGAGATATAGTTGTTGCAATGCATTAAGAACTCTTCTCGTCGAAAGTAAACTTATTTGTTACTACTGCGTAGGTAAAATATGTAAATGCGCAACAAGAGGGATTCCATATGTCTCCTAAAGATTTAAGAAACTATCAAATCATTAAAGAAATATTTGTCTTTATTCTTTTTTAAATGTAATTGTGAGAAATTTTGCGGCTGTTTATGTGACTTTTGTGGTAATGTATAAGCTGACTAGCATTAAAAATTAAAGATTGTGCCTTAGTAGATTATATTATCTTAGTTAATCTTGGCGGAACAATTACCAGTGGATACTATGTGAATCTTTCTTTCAGATGAGCAGCTTTTGAGTAATTCCTTTCTAAGCATTAGAGATTTTGGTTTGGTTTATTTTCTTATTTCATATACCTACACCACCATGATTTAAAGCAACTCAGAAATATGCGAGAAACCGGAAGAATTGTTAAAAAAAAAAAAAAAGAAGAAAATACGGGGTTATTGGTTCATTGTTTTGTTCATCTTTTTCACGTTTTTTTTTTAGAACCGAAAATAACATCAAATAATGAAATAAATGTGAATGAAGCGTTTATCCATGCATGCGTTTTAAAAACTGCAAAAGCAATTATTAAAATATCTTTGGATCACATTGTTGTTGGCTTAATATTTCACTTAATTCTCACACTGATTGAAAATGTACATATATGTATTTATCACTTAAATAAACACCTATTTAGTTATTTGCGTACATTGCGTACGTTTTACGTGGGGATATATAATCGAACCTTTTCATTTAATAGGAAATTAAAACCACCTCGCGATACTCGAGTCGTAAGCAATCATCAAATGAAAAATTATATGTTGTTCAAAATGAATTTTATGTATTTAAACAGTATTGTTTTTCCCCAAGTGTAGTATGTTTGTTGTTGCGAATATTGATTCATGCGTATATATGCAAGCATGAACACATGTACCCACATAAGCAGTTATATGTACACTTTAATATCTACAGATGCGTTATATAGGCATCTAGAGTTGAATTATTTTGTAATATTTTAACATTTGCAAAATTTAATGAATCAAAATCAAAGTTATAATATCGTTTAATAAATGCTACATACTCTTTTCTTCTTTTTCCTGTCTTTTTATCTACCGTTGATTTGGGCTCTTGTATTAGATGTACACACACCGATGTCACCTAACTAAATCACTTACAACACAAAAACTATTTCTTTTTTTTTTCTTTTTTTTTGTTTGCACAAGCACGACACGTATCGCAATTTTTTTAGCTGTGATTTTAATTAGATTTTTCAATTAAATTCATTATGCGTTATATTGCTCGGATTGAAATTGGAATCGAATAAATTTTATGCGGATATGATTTTTTGCTGTTTTAGGGATTGTTTTGGAAAACACGCACAATGTATGATATTCGCTTGTATTAGCTTTTGAGAAAAGGCGTTCTTGCATTTTCTCAATGCAAACAAAATTTTGAAACGGAGTTGCCAACCTGTTCTTAGTATAATGCTTGCCATCACACAAGAATTTACTCGTTATCGATTGCATATGAATTAAGCTACAGTTAATCAAACGTTACGTATGTAACAAAGTTAAATAAGGAACAATTTTATAATAATTTTTTTTTTTTTTTTTGTAAGTCATTTAAGTTTGTTTTAGTGTAGGTTAATTTATTAATTAGTAATAACAATTATTAATGACAACTCAATTACACGATCATAATCATTAGTATAATTAATGATTGATGTTCCAATAAGACTATAGAGCAATTTCCGCACATTCGTGAACAACAGTAATGGCGGTGATATAAATAGCATAACAATATTTCGCACTATATGAAAAATAAAAGCCAAGATTTAGATAAGATTTATAGATTATAACTACATTAAATGTACTCGGGCTAATTAACGTTTTGATATGGAGTGATAACGAGTTCCATAACTTTGCAGCATTAACAAGAGTTATGATGAGACTCATCGCTCGTTCAGATTTCGCAAATAAAATAATAAGTGTAAATATTTTGCTGTTCGGGTTCGTATAAGTTTAAGACATGTTCGGACACCATAGCTCAATGCCTTTAGCCATAACAGCATTATCCTATCATATCTCCGTTTGTTGAAGACGTATGTGGAATACTTGTTTACGGCAACTTGCAAATTTTTGTTAGATCTGTAAAAGATTGATTTCTTAATTTCTGTTAGTCTTTTAAATCTGAAAAACTTCTTCATTTATTTTCGTGATAAAAATCCAAAAAATATATCTTGTTTCCAATATTCGAATGGGAGTCTTTATATGCGATTAGGTTCAAGACCTCCATTGATGTGGTTCGAATGTAGCGAAATGAATTTTCTCTTCCGAAACTAAAAAGCACTAAAAATTAGATGTTTATTACTTCACAAGAGCGCTTATATGGTAAGGCGAGATTCAAAAAATATACTTATTTGGCCCGAATTTGGTCTAGTAATTTGTAAGATTAAATTTCTTTTATAGTCGAATTTTCATCATAAGGTTCTACAAATTTGGCACTTCTTCCATGCGAAGACTTTGTTTTTTGTAGGAACGTGAGAAGGGAGGAAATAAAAAAATGCGCTGATCTGATTCAAACTTTTCATATTAGTTAACTATGCAGATATAACAGTACTCAGCTATTTTTGCTGAGGAATTTTAAAAATTGCAATTTTTTATCGTACAAATGTGTTTTCAAAAATAAAACGTTATATAGGAAGTGGGCGTAAAAGCGGTGCTATTCAATCGATTGTCGATAGCGTTCTTCTTTGGACTAAAAAGCGATCCATTTTTGGCAAAACGTCTCGCAGATTACAATTTGTAAGTTGAAAGTAAGTTGAGCTGAAAAATTATGGTCAGATGTCAGATAGATAAAAAGACAGATCGGTAGATAGCTTGAATGAAGTCGAAGCCATTTTCTGAAAATTTTTAAGCTCGATCGCCAGGCTTCCGTTAACACAACAACCGATAAGCTTCATTTTTCTATTCCCTCTGGCGCTTATTGTACAAAGTATACTCAGTTTATGTGGGTGTGTGTAACGCGCAAAAAAAATTTAGGGAGATTTTCAGGGAATTATTCTAAATTAATGGGTACAGAGTATATAAAGTTTATGCATATGTATGTGACACTCAGAAAGTCCTCAGAGAATTTCTCAGAATGACTAAGATTCGGGTCTGCTTATAAGGCATCTCTGATCGAACGTCAATCTTGATTTAAAATTTATAAATTTATATAAAGTCTTGAAGCATATTTCCCCTCTGGGGTTATTAAAACTTTCTAAATCGATCGGTTTAATACTAGGCGGGTTTGTTTGTTTCATATTTTGTTCATTACAGAGACCAAGATCCAAAAGCCTGATTACAAAGCACCTCTGATCGATTGTGAGCCTCGGGTAAAAGTTTGTATAATTTTCTATACAATGGTGACCTTGAACCATTAAAGAAATTAAAAATATCTGTCACGACATAAATTGAAACGAATCGACAGAAAGCTAGTGAGTTCTCCTGCATAAATGATCGGCTAAAAGAGGAAATGTTTTTTAAGTTTATATTTCTACTTATATAGGAAGGTGATTTTCTAAGGAAGTGTGGACTGCTGCAAGGGGCGGAAGATAGGAGAAATTTTTTCGTTTTGTTATTTAAAGTCTGAAATTCGAGTTTTTAGTGATAAAGTTATGTTAACTCCTTTGTTCGGAAGAAAAGAACAAATTTTTTCCTATAGAGGAAGATTAGAAAATTCTGACGTAAGGCATAAACAATGCTAAGACAAATGCGCATACATCGGATTTGTGAACTTTGCATATTAACTTAAGTCCAATTTGTTTATTGCATTATCCAACAGTTGAAGATAAAAATATAATAAATATTTCGCAGAATAAAAAAAATGCTATGAAAAACTTTGATTAATTAATTTTAACTGTTATACTGATAAATGTCGCCTTAAAAGAGAACGCAGTGAAGTAAATAAAATATTTAAACATTTTTTTAAACTTTAAATAAATTTGTTCGATTTATTTACTTAAAAGAGTTTTTATACAATTCCTCATAATATTTTCTTAATAGATCTCTTTTGCCCATGACTTTGAAATCATCGATGGCGACTGTCGTTTCCATGTTCGTCGGCGTGGAAATAGTCGTAGACTCAACTTCTGTGGGATCAGTAGGCACTGTTGTAACAGACGGTCCATCGAACGTTATGTAGTCATTGGGTTTCCAATTTTTATCGTAAATACAATTTTCCATCTCTTGATAGGCAATCCAGTATTGTCTCTGATAATGGCGGTTAGTATTATTTGTACATTTATATAAACCATATTCGATCCTATAGTATTGCTCTGAGCCATTATCAAACATATCCAAAGCAACCATGGATATCTCATTCATATGCTGGGCGAGTTTCTTAGCCTAGCATAAGATAAGTGGATCATTGAAATTTTATTCCATAATTCAAGGATAAGACAGACATATTACCTTACCTTTCTGTTATAACATTTGAAAGATTGCAAATGATTTTCAATTTCGCCGCACTCATCTAATGCCCCATAAGATGAGATAACTGTTTGATTAATCAACTCTTCCCGAAAGTTTTTCATCTTTGCGTCTACATTTTCGCGAATTTCATTAGCTTTAGTTAAACACTGAGCGTAAGATTTACGAAATTGCATTAAAATATTCTCAAGACGCTCAACGTACGATAAACAATCATTTTGCTGCGTTAACCTATTAAGGTATGGACCTCCCTCTTTAATGTCCGCAGCAATTGCCGCAGCCATACTTATGTAGAAAATAAACCAAACATAACCATAATATTTCATATTTGATTGTTATTTACACGTGAACTCTTTTGTTAATAATAATTAAGCGCTTTATGAAAATATATCGAATTTACTGACCGCTTAGCGATAATGTCGGGCCTTTTATACAGAAATGCGTATAAGTGCATTAATAACGGTTGATTAACCATCTTTATTATAAATATTATCGATTCTGCTGCCTCCAAAATGATATGATTGTTATCATAATTGAAACTGTTGCTATTTGAAACATTAATTAATCTTATCATAATTAATATGAAATAATGATTATTTTTAAAAAAAGAGAAAGAAATTATATTGCATTTAAGAGGAAAATCATAAACATAAATGTAGTGCAAAGATCTTAATGAAAACTCTAACAATTTTTGCATTTAATGTGTATTTGAAAGGAAACGATTCAATAAGTATATCTCATGCACATAAAGATACATAAGCGTTTTGACATCCACCACTGAAGGATGGCTGGTATAGTTATTTTGTTAAAATGCTTGCAACATTCAAAAGAGAGCTTCAGATACCGTAGAAAGTCCGATATTCTGAATTAATTTAGCGATGTCTGCCCGTCTGTCTCTCTCTTTTTTTTTTTTTTGAAGGTCATAGTGACAGCGTGCTACCAACTGGTGGACCTAGCCTGATGTCAATCCATCTCGGAACCCCTTTCGCATTACCTATGAATTTTTTATTCTTATTATGTTAGCTTACCTTACCCCGACGTCGTCTGAGATTAGGACAATCGAATTCTTACCAGTGAACAACTGAGCGTGGATTGCCCAAAAGACGCGGTGTACCCATATACAATAACCTTGCCCTCCGTTATATTTTGCCTGAAAAATTTATGATAGATCAGATATTTTTATATTATATTATTAGAGGGGACAACAACCGAAACAACCGACTGACATAGCGTGAACTTACTAATAGAATGATTGAAATTTTCTTATTAGAATTTCATTAATTTTAATTTTAAAGAATTTATCCCAAAACAATGACATTTTTGGAAACAAAATACATGGTCGAGTTATAGAGATATCAACAATCAATTGCATTCTGTATATGATTTCAAAGAATTAGGGGTTCGAATGCTGGCTTCTTGTGGCTTTATATAGAAGCGTGTCTTGCAAAAAACCGCCTCATATCTTGCAGTTTTCGGTGTCTGAAAAGCCTGTTTCTCAAACATGCCCAAGGTGGACAGACAGGAAAATGAATTTCTCCGTGTTTCCTCCCCACCCATTGTTCTACGCTTGGGATGAGAGTGTAGGTCCACCTTCCTTTCGAATCGTTTTCCCGTCGCTGTTGCCATTCCGTCAGCGTGAACAGTTTTAAGTCTACAGGTATCGCTGTGATTGTCTTCGCCAGTAGTTCTTTCGTTTTTGCCGTTATGAATACAATACGTACGAGCTCCTTCAATAGCAGCTCGATGAGTAATATTCCCGCCAAAATCACTGCCGCTGTCGCCGCAACTGTGCGGTAGGCCGGTATCATTCTCAACCTGCACACCCTTTGTACCACTTCCAGTTTTCGTTAAAGTTGTTTACTTTGTAATACTTTTTCTGCTGAAATTTGCGCGTAGGCTACGCTGCATATAAGTTTTCGCCGGGCTTGTTTTGGCCCATTCGGGTTTGGCATAATTTTGCACAGAGTGGTTGCAGTTGTCTATTTGCATTCCCAGATATCCTAAATTGAAACTAAACTAAATGCAGTATCCATCCACCTCGGGTTTTGGCGCTTGGAACACTTATCTATCCGTCACCAGTATGCTTTCGTTTTTCGTCACGGCAAGTGGTTTTAGTTTGGATTTATATAGCCATCTACTTATATGAATCTACTTCGCTCCGCTTGGATGATCCATATTGAGCAGGCCGTCATACATGAGATTCCATCCGAAGGTACCTAAGGTGGACCACCGTGGTACCCCTGCAATAACCCTGCAATAATTCTCTGTTCTCCTATGGTGTCGTTTGTATTGTACAGTACACTTCTGTTATGCAGATAGCTGTCCATCCCTTTAACCAAGCACGCAGAAAAGCTTCGCTTGTTTAAACATTTCATGAAGATTTTCTAGTCCGCCTTGTTAATGGCATTTCTGATGTCTAAAGTCATGAGAGCGCAGAACCCCTTTGCTTTTTTGGGCTGCCGGGATTACTACCTCACTAGCATCAATTGTCGATCGCCGTCTCACAAAGCCAAATTAGTGCCTAGAAAAGCCGCCCCGGCTCTTCAGCTCTTGTTCTAATCTCGCTAGTAGCAATTTCTCGAAAAGTTTGCCCACCTTGTCCAGGAGCCAGTTAGATCTACAAAAAGACGGGCTATCAAACGGCTTGCCGGACTATTGTTGCAATAACAGAAGCAATCCACAGCGGTGGAAAGGTACCGTATCCGAGGCACAAGTTGTACGTTTTACCGAGTAAATCCTCCCATTTGTTACCAACCAATAGTATTATTTCGTTTGGTAGTCCATCTTTCCCCCGTGCACGTTTTACCGAGTAAATCCGCCCATTTGTTACCAACCAGTTGTATTATTTCGTTTGGTAGTCCATCTTTCCCCGGTGCTTTTTTTTTCCAACATTCGACTTGTTGTCTGAATTTTTGCCATCTCTGTGTGTCTGCATACGTGTGTGATTTGTGTTGTTGACACTATCCTGCTCGCAAAAGTGAAGATATCCACTTCAAATTTAGTAGAAACGTTAGAAGTTTTTATACCCAGATTGTTGTGGTTGTGGTTGCAAAAGTGCAACAATCAGCGTCAAATTTGGCATAAAGATTGGGAGTTCTTGCACCGAGATGGAGATTTGAAATAGAGACAAATCGCTCAAAGGTCACATAACAAAGCACAACATAACCTGAGACCATTTGTGTTTCCAAAAATAAAAAACATTTGTTCTCTTGCTCTACACCCATAAGCCACAACACATACAACGATTAAAATTGGTTTGTGGTATAAACACTTCCGTTAGTCAGGTACGGTATGTTTGCCATCATTCCTGTCTGTACTAACGTCTTTATAATCAGCAAACAAACGGGAAAGAGAAGAGTTCACAAAACTCAACTCAAGCCAGTACGTAGTCTGACCGGGGGTCTTTTTCCCATGAAAAAGCAACATTTAATTAAAGAACACAAACTTTCAAGCGAATAATCGAATTTCAAAAATTAAATGAAAGTTTTGCTAAGAATGAAGTCTGTGTGCCATACTCGGGAATGATTGATCGATGTGTTCTATATTTTTTATACGGGGGTTACGCATAGGTTTTGTTGTTACGAAATTTATGTCCGTAAAAGTTGAGATGGAAAGGTCAAATGTTGAAAAATTTGAGTTCAAGAAGGGCGAGTAAAAGTTGGTTATACTCATTGGGGGCATGGGGGTCTCAAGATTCAAGATTTAGAGCGCCCATCGCTAACGGGAAAGCGGAAAAAATGAAAAAAACGTAGGATCCGTGTAGAGAAAATGACAAATACAATCATGATATTATTGGATATGTCGTGAGTCGTTAGGCTTAGAGCAAGACAGTAATATGGCTTTATGGGACTCCTTTTCTACTTTTCTCTTAGCTCAACAAAAACACTCGAAAATGGGGAAAGTTTTCAATAACAACACAAAATTGAAAGAAAATTACAAAAAGAAGGCAACAGGCGTTTGATGAGCGTTTCTGAAACTGCCATCCGCAAAAGTCGACAAAAAGATATTTGGAAAAATAAATATCGGAAATTTTGTAAGTGCCTTTTAAAAAATGGTTTGGGAATTCAAATGATGTCCCGGAACAACATTTGTTCCATGGTCTAGATTCCACGTCTCTTTCAAAGGTTTTTCACTTTGCCACCGTGATAACGTCATCTTTTGCGTACACGTTTATTACTTTTTAGTTTACTATGGCAAATGCTGTAATACACCCACGGTAGCCATTCGAAACTTCCTTCGAAAATCGTGCAAAAAAGAGAATAAAAAAATACATGCGACTTGGCAGATATGTAATAATGTAATAATGAAATCCATCTTACATTTTTACGAAATAAAAACAAATTTTATTACAAAAAAAAAATTAAATTAAAATTACTGAAAATTTAGTTCATAGGTCTAACATATAAAAATCTAAATTTGAAATTAGGAGTAAAAATCAATTCGAAACTACTCATCGCTACTTGATGACAGACGTACTGATTGAATCAAAATTGAAGAATTGAAAAAAAATTTTTTTTTTTTTTAAAAAAAAATTTTTTTTTTTTTTAAAAAATTAAAAAGGGTTTTCTTTTTTCATTTTTATATA
>KK503147.1:17171-27854 GCA_000688735.1 Glossina austeni | reverse complement strand
CAAACCCACCGCATGCAAGGATTCTCGGGACATATAAACCTTTAGATGGCAAAAAAAATTGGCTTATGACGAAAATTTGTTCATGATAGTAATTGAATAAAAAAATTAAATGAATCGAATTAAACCTCCACCACCTCCTCCTCCATTGCTCTATAGTAATAGTTTAGTAAAAAAATTAACGATTGGCGATTTGGATCGCATAAGTCTATAGTTTACTTCCTAACTTACATAGGGATCATCATGGAAAGCAAGCCATTATATGGAGAGGAAGTTTATTTTTTTTGGTTTCCACAACGGAACCTGAAAAATGATAATATTTAGAAGAAGAAATTTAACTTAGCTAAATGTGGATTACGCCACATTGTGTTTTGGGAATTCCCCGATGTGCAGGCTTCTCTGAAAAGTTTACCTTCGCATTATGTGCTTATGCATGTGGATCTTTTAGTGCATTATTACCAAAACGAGTAAATAACTGTGCTTGACAAAATGGTGTTGGGTATATAATGTTCGGCCTTGCCCATCTATAATGTTCTTATTGGTTTTTCTATATCGTCCTTCATTGAGGGTAACTGCAATGCCATTTTCAGCGCACAAACTACATCCAAATGCTATTTTTTTATACATAGAAAGAGTACTTTAGGAACTCCAAAGGGGCAAAAATCCTTATTTGTGAAGTCATTTCAAATCAAATATGGACTTACATGCACAAAACGTAACCGTGGATTCGTTGGTTTAACTATATCTGCCCGCTTTGCAACAGTGCAAGTATTGCATTCCACAAAGAATGACAAGGTCCAAGATGCATAACAAGGTGACGATGAGGGAGCAATGAGTTAACGATGAGGAGTAAGATGTGGGCATACATGAGACATGCATAGTCTCGGAGGTATATGTCCAATCCGTAAATGTTATACCTCGACAAATCGAACTGTCACTAAACTGCCAGCCACAAGCCAATCGTAATCAAAGTATAGTCTCACGAGTTTAGAGTCGAGCTTTTTGTCTAATCGGCTCTACATCGGCAGTTATGATTGTGAAAGTCTTGACACTTTAAAAAATATGTAGACCATAAGACTGACCTTCGCTAGTAGTGAAACATTTTCATTCGCTAATAAATAGGAAAACCTCAAAAGCTTCTTCTCTGCCCTTTAAAGAACACCCACAGTACAGAATTAAAAAAGGAAAAGGAACAAAACAATATCTAAGTAAATGCAATTCACACGCGTGTTAATGGAAAATAGAATAAAGAATAAGCAAAAGCGATTTGGCTAAAACGTACGGGATTATATTAAGGCAGCTTTAGTAACTGCCAATATCGAAATAACTGGAGAGGCGTCGGTTATCGATACGTTGTAACGCATAGATTGAAGCTGTCGATAAAACACTGTCGTGCAAGACATTAAAATTACGGGCACGTTTCCTCGACAATTATAAACCGACTACTGGTTCTTCGATAAAGAAAAGAAAGCTTGTTTTTAAATCGGCATATATATCATATAGGCATATATATCATTGGGTGATGGTATTCTCAAACTCACCTCCAAGCTTTGAGCTCCAATTGTAATGTAAAAAAATTCGTTTCTGGCAGCGCTGTAACCCTTTATGTTTATAGATCACTATGATCAAAGAGTAGTAGACTTTTCCTGGATTCCTGGATTACAATTCATTTTGAATTCCACCCATCAAGGCACTCTATTGAAAGGGCATATTGTTTAAGCTCCTTTCGCTTAAACGCCTATGAAGGAATTATGGACAGGCAGCTCTGGGATTTTGCCTTTTTAGGACTTTTTCATCAGAAATTCAACGCAAATTCGTTTTCGCCTGGCTCAGCTTCGTGCGATGTACTCAAAATTCAAGGACAAGATTTTTCTTCGGCTGAAGATATAGCGCGGAATTAAATTTAATAAATTTTTTAAAAGATCTCCACCCGCAATAATACATTTTTTTAAGACTTTTACACTTCAACTTAAGTCGTTCCGCAGCAGCGTCATCCGACTCATTTACCTTTTTATGATTTCTAATTATTCGTGAAATACGAAAAAACCGAAATCCGTGAAGATTGTTTGAGTTCAACCGTATTTGAAAAAGATCTTGAAAAACGGTCTGTGTTTCAAGCGCGCGGCATGTCAGCGCAACTTTTCACCTGTATTGGCTCTTCGAGACCGTTTGCAAACATTTCGCAACCACTCTGTTCGATTTCTCGCTACTCTCTAAACTCAAAAGAACACTTAGGACATTGTTTCATGTCGATGGGAGAGACCAACTGATGCGAAAAAAATGCAAATATATCTCACTGGCAAGTCAAGCAATAAATTGAGCACAAATATCCAGTCTTTAGAACGCTACCAGCCTAAGCGAAAGAAATTTAATTTGTTTCGATAAAATCACTTTAGTTAACCGTTTGAGGACCAAGCAGCGCGATCACGCTGTTCAGATTTCATGCCGAGAAAACCCAGACGGTTTTGAAAAAAATCTGTCGAAGAATCCCAAGCAGTGCGATCGCGCTGCTTAGATTTGATGCCAAAAATGTCTGGGTTTTCTCGACATAAAACGATTCTTCGACGGTGTTTTTTAAAAACCCTCTGGGAATCAAACTGTTAAACGGCAAAGTCTTAACACCCTTTGATCACAATAGTGTATTACTTCCTTATCCTTACCCAAGCAATAGTCATTTAGCTGCCATTTACTGTTCTTCATGCAGTTCCCCTCTTTCTATATCTGCCACTTAGCTCCCTTAATTCCCGATAAATGGAGGATGAGTGTAATTTTATCACTCGTTCACTAAAAAACTTAGTGCCATAAATCAGTTCTATGTTCAACTCAAATAATATTAATTACGGTTAATAAGTAATGGGTCGCTGCGAACTACATTACGATGACGGAATGAGAGATTTTCATATTAGTTGCAGTTCGTTTAGTTTAGTGTTTAAATGAAACATATATTCGGTTTTTTACTTCCTGGCAAACGTGGAAAGAGAAGCAATTTTTTCCGGACACTTTACTTTACAGCGAAATTGCTCTTTTCCTTATATCGCGCCAAAATAAAATACGCGATTACACTTTTTGTTACAAAACCATTTGTATTTATTAGCCAGAACAATAACATAAAATATTAGTTAACTTTGCATCTTCGCTATGAAGCAAATTTTTTTTTTTTTTTTTTTTTTATACTTTTGTTAAAGTTTAATACATATTTTTGTAGAGACTTTTCAGTGCGTTTACCTTATCAGTTAAATGTTTTGCTCTAAGACGTACGAACTACTTATCTGTAACTGTAATTATAAATATATAGTTAGTGTATAGCATTTTTTTGAACCCTATTTTCAGTAATATATTCAAGCGAGTGTTTAACGATATCTTTTTTATCGCTTAGTTCGCGTACGAAGATTAGTTTGCAGCGACGTTGCACTCTTCAGCTCTTCATTGCATGCAACTCAGCAACCCTTCCATTCCCCTTACTTTTCTTTACCCATCATCACCTCAGTCAGCTCTTCCGCTGTCATCACTCACTCAGCTCTTCAAGTTGAACTCCCCGGTTTTCCTATCCATTAAGAAGCAATTTTCATCTTGTACTTCTATTAACAAGTAAGCCTCAGAGAACGAAATATCATAGCCCTCGGTGAAATAGAGAAGAAAAATATTTATTTCTGAAACAGTTGCTAACATGCATAAGATAAAAATATTTTTTTTCTTTTTTTTTTTTTTGCATACATACATATGTGTGATCCATGGAAAGTCCCTTTTAAGTGCGGATACCATACTGATAAGGAAGGATCATAGGTAGATAGAGAGAGAGAGATAGATAGATGGATAGAGAGAGAGAGATAGATAGATAGATGGAGAGAGAGAGAGAGAGAGAGAAAGAGAGATAGATAGATGGAGAGAGAGAGAGAGAGAGAGAGAGAGAAGAAACGCACTTGTAATTTTTGCTTCTACCTATCGAGAAGACAATTAGACAAAGGCGTCGGGGCGCTCCATAGCCTGTTCTTAGGTTCCTTTTTGATATAAAGAAAGAAGAAGAAAGAAGAAGAATAAATTTGTATTCATGACTCATGGAAAGTCATTTTTAAGTCTTGGATACAATGGTGGTGAGGAAGGATAACACATAGAGAGTGAAAGAGAAAGAAAGAAAGAGAGAGAGAGAGAGAGAGGAAGTATGCTTACAACATATAAATTTACTTATCGAGAAAACACTTAAACAGCTCCGTAGCCTTACTTTCTTCGCTTCCTTAGTTTGAGCCAGCAAATTGCTGCTCCAGGTATTTATGTGGTCTTGAAATCCACAGGAGAAACGGCATTGATCCACTTATAAATCTAAACACCCATATATGACTTACGGAAGATGTTTACCTGAATCATCTTAAAACTTATTATGAAAATAACCACGATCACCGATTACTGATACTTCCAGCTTTAACAAAATTTACATTAATTTCATGAAATTGTCTTTGATATGGATGCTGAAGAAAGCTTTTTTTATCACTGCAAAGCTTGCGCCAGAACCTATGAACTCGAGCCCCATTCACTTCGAGATTGTTTTAGTGAATCAGTATTTTCGAAGACCCCAACAAAGGATTAAAAGTAAAATCGGTCTGCCTTGATTATCACTCTTATTATTCTCTTTACCTCTATCCGTCTCTCTCTCTTCTTCTCACCTCTGAACCTACGTACTGAAGGGGCCTAAAAAATCTAGCAAGCAATGGGATTAAAGTAAAATCGGCTTACCTTGATCATCGTCACTCTTATTGTTCTCTCTATCCCTCTGCCCCTTGTTCACGCTTTATTTATTTACCTCTCCCTGTGCGTACTAAACGTACTCGCATTATTTTGCCATATTTTAATTACTTAACAAAATGTATTTTCCGCAGATGCTTTTGTAAAAAATGTATTTTCAAAAAAATACAATTGAAGTAATAAAGACGTCCTATTAAGTTAATAGAAATCACTTAACATGCACACAATTCCTGGTGTAAGGGAATAAATGTCAGCCAACTTGCAACTTATGTTTTCGTAGTGTTATTGAAGTGTGCATGAGAAAGGAAAACGGAAATATGCATAAAATCATATTTATTTACATTAACATTATAAACCACTAAACGTCTGAAAAGAGGAATTTTCAGTTTGATTCGGTTAAATTCCATTTCTACGCCGCTCCTCTCCTCTACGCTTTTGATAATTCCAAGGAAGTCATAGATTTATTTGATGGTTAAAATGCAAATGCACGAATTAATGGTTGAAAGTTACGGTTGCTAAGAACGTTGTGCTTTGCATATGAATACCAGCAGCGGTTGAGAGAAAAAAAAAAAAAAAGAAAGAGAAGAGAAGAGGAATGAAAAGAAAAAAAAAGAAAACATTTATTATATTTCACACTTTGTGTTAAGGGAAAATCAAATATTCGAAGCGTTAAGTAACAGGAAATGTTTTGAATGCTTATGGAAGAAATTGGCATTCGGAAGAAAGAAAAAGAAAAGAAAAGTGAGAAGGAAACTATTATATGCGGCTTATATTGAAGCCTTCTTTACCAATCAATTGGTTATATGCGGCAGCATGGCGTATATAATAGGCCATGTTAGCGGGAAGCATGCAATCAGTAGACATCAGCGCAGCTCGTAGGCCTGCATGCTACGTTTTGTAGGTTATTGCTGTAGGATCACATGTGGAGGTCTCTTCAACTTAACACGCCCCCAAAAATTGATCGTAATCTTAACATAATTTACTTGAAACCTACAACGGGTCACAACTTATCCTGAAGATTATTCTACAACTCTAAGCAGCGTGTTTTTGACATGTGGACCTAGATTAGCTACGGACAGCTAGTGGAGTTGATCGAACTAACATTTGATTTGATTTTGAACACGACCTAAAGTGATCAGGAGAAGACAGAAGTTTCAGTTTATTAGCGAAACAAAGCTTTGATTTGAACAGAAAGGCGGATGCATCCAATAGCATTGTAAGGTGCTTCGTTTTTCTGCCTATCAAATATATTTATATCTAAAATCCGATCGATTTTTATGCTTTGAGAAAATCTGATGAATCGAACGGATTTTTTAACTATAAATAATAAGCGCCCGAACAAAGTCTTTCAGTTTATTATCCAAATAAGGCCATGAACGAACTAGTCTTGATTTGAACCGATATACGGACAGTTGTACTGACTAGATTAAGTGCTTTCGTTTATTTTCTCGATCGATAATATTTGTACAACGAGCTTGAAATTTCCGATTCATTTGTTTCGCAAATAAGGCACAAGTTAAGTTAGTTCTTAAAGATTAAGTTCTGACCCTTCGCAATAAGTTCCGTTCGTTAAGATCGTTAAGTTCCTTATTTTGGCTTCACTAGGAAAAGGAATCATTTCAGGATCCTCCTTCAGGTTGCATTACAAACTTTTGACAACTTGTTCTGATTGTCCTCGGAAGGAACCCATAACCTCGAATCTCTCGAGTTTTCCTCTAAATCCTTGTAATTTCCTGAGTCCCCATCACACTTTTGTTTCAATAAGGATTAGAATTTCAAAAGTTTCGAAATATTTTGCTAATAATTTTCAAAAATCAGATAAACTGAACATGATGAGTATCGTAGAAAGGAATATCAGGTAGAGATTATCATCCAGACAAAGTGTTCAGATGGTAATCTTGATTTTAATTGAAAGGTATCCAGATAAACTGGATCCTGAGCAATATATATAGAGCATATATATATATATATATAGATAGATATATATATATATAGAGCATATATATATATATATATAGAGAGAGCATAAGTCTCTGATTCCTTTGCATTTCAAATATCTAATAAAGTTAATATGCACCCTATGGTGGCTATAAAGTAATAAACCAGATTATTGTGTTTATTTTTTTCGTATCGTCCCTTAACATTTTTTTTCTACTTTTCCAAGCCTGCAGGAAATTTTTTCTGTTTTTTTTTTTTTCAATATGTTTGCCAGGCAGTGAGAGAAAAGCATATTTACAGTTCATTTGTAGATGGTTATCGTTAAAATTGTTGCGAATAAGTGACAAAAAGGAAACAAAAAAAAAGAAAAAAAAAAGTAAAGAAAAAAGAAAAAATAAAAAATCAAATAAAGAATAAAAGAAAATGAACAAACTTAACTGAATGGCATCCCAGTGAATTGAATTGTACTTAAGAAAATATTAATTTGTGTTGAGTTGGTGAATTTCAGAACAGAAAAGGCGGCCGGACGGTTCAACACAAACAATTCCGTTGTTGGCAATTTGTGTGACTGTCAATGGCACTCGTTAAGGCTGAAGATCGATGGCATTGATAAGCAAAGGCATGTCTCTGTATATATATATATATATATATATATATGTATATATATATGTTTGTATGTATATATGTATATTAATATATTTGTATACAGTTCATTGTATGGTTGTTTGGTTGGTTGGTAAAGTCCAACGCTTGGCCGAAATGTCTCCGCACAGAGTATAAACTCTTATTACATAGAGTCTGCATTTTGTATGCAGTCTCTCGCGGCCGGTGTAACGAAATAAAACACAACACTCTACACTGTATCGTTTACAACAGCAGCAATTCAATACATAGCACAACCCAGCACAATAAAAGTCAATTGAATTGGAAAATTTGAAAATTACACAAACTGTTGAACAACAACAAATACATAGATACCCATGTACACGGTTTTTTTTGTTTTTGTTTTTTTTTTTCGTAAGAAATTCCTTTCTTTCATCAATAAAAGTAAGAAAAAATAAATAGGAAAAAAAAAAAACATGAAAACAAATCTATAAAAATTTTCTTATTATAAACTTTACATGTATGTATGTAGATGTTGACATTACAAGCAAATGTCGTAACAGACGGACGTAGAGAGACAACAAGAAAAACTGAAAGAAAGACAGAGAGAGAGAGAGAGAGAGAGCGATATCGAAAAGTAAATTGTATTGTATTCGCATTTTGTATTGTTGCACAAATAACTTATTTACAAATTACTGAAACAGAAAGAAGGAAAAGAAAAGAAAAGAAAAGAAAAGAAAGCCAGAATGGTTTGCAATGTGCACTAAACTAAATTCACTTATATACAACACAACATTACTTAACGCATATGTACATACATACATACATACATACATGCATACATGCATACACACACACACACACACAGACACACACACATGTAACAACAAATAAAATACTTTACTTACATTTCAGATGCGAATATGTTCGACATCTTTTCTATCTTTGCTCCAACCATATACCTACTACCCCGTATGTCTCCCAATTCTCGCCAATTCTCTTTCCCTCGTCGTCCCATTATCGTGAACTATTGTTGTTTCTTAAGTTTGTTATAAACTAAAACCCATAGAGCAGTTCATTTAGTTGGCTTACAAGCAAATAATGTTCTGCTTACTACTTTACTTTTTGAACATCTTGATTTCATATCACACACACACACACACACACACACACTCATACGCATATACGCGCGCCCATAGACAAAACACTTTTACATATGCACATCTAATCGTACATATTGGTGCATGTTGACCTTTTGTTGGTCTTATAAAATAAGGCTTTATTAACATTTCAACGAGTACGAGTACGAGTACGAGTACGAGAATGAGTATGAGTATGAACATAGATGTGTGTGTGTTGTTCACTTGAAATTTGTGTTGTGTGTTGTGTGTTGTGTGTTGTATTGCTTACCTTTGCTTACCTTTGCTCTTTTACATTTATATCTATGTTATATAGTGCACACACACACACACGTCTAAGCATATGTGTATACGTTCAATGTCCGTCCCGGTTTTTGTGTGAATATTTCGGTTATTCCATGTTAAGCTCTCTTATCATCATCTTTCATCAGCATCTTCTAGTTAGAGCTTCACAGATATGCACTTGATTTCAATTAATAATGGTTACCTTCTCCAAAAATCTTTGGCTTATTTATATTTATATTGAGTGCCACATTTCTTTCTTTACATTTTCCATTTCTATTTCTTCTTTTTTTTTCTGTTCATTCATTCTTCAAAAATATTCGGATAATTATGCGGGTTTCCATTTATAAACTTAAACACTCATCTATGTATGTATATATATATACATATATATGTATATGTATATGTATATGTATATGTATATGTATATGACAGCGAAAGCTAATTAAATTCAATTTTCAAGCAGAGACTAAAAATAATTCAAACTCAAAAACAAACATATATCGTTCGCTTACCTAATCAACTAATCAGAATTTTCAAAAGAAACACTTGACTGTTAGCTTGAAAACTTCCCACTAAGCGTGCTTAAGCGTGGCCGTTACGCCGTAGAAGCGTAATTGCTAATTGACATAGAACAGCCGCAATAGCTATAAAATTCCAAATTAATAAAAACCAGTCAAAAGACAAAAAGATCAGACAAGAGGGCTTCAGCCGCTGAATCCTTCATTACTATGAGTTTAACAACTCTACTAAATCTACGGTTGTAATGTCAGCACGCATACCTTAGTTTATAAAACGTCCCAATTTGTAAGCGATTATATCAAGGACGTATACACTAAGTTTCAATTTTGTGTTTCCATTAGTTGGCGAGTACCAAAAAAAAAAAAACGCACAAATAGACCGACTCATGAATCTCACTTCTATCAGTGGAGCATATTCTGAGATTGTGGTTCGGGCACAAAGAAACTAATGTGTTCTCTTGTTATAGCTGCTTTGGTTTTTCTATTAATTTTGTTATTTGAAAGTAAGAGCCACGAAAAAACGCACCGATATCAGTTTCACTATAACACAGGGTTGTTATGTTCCGCAAAACAATGCAAAGTGCTTGTGACTTGTGACGTTTTTATGATGTTGCTCAAAATACAGCTACATGCTTGCTTGCTCCTGACAATTCTGCTCGTAAATCCCTCATTAATTCAAAGCTAATATTGGTGCCGACATTTTATAAAAAAAAAAAAAAAACTGTCAAAATCTTGCTTACATTATGAGTGTTATGAGTTCTAATACAATATTCGACTATGATACGGGATAACGGGATAACTCCAATAATTCGTACACAGTGAGGACAGCAAGAAGAAGAGTACACTGTTTCTGGACGCTTGGCTTGAGGATGGATAAAAACATTTTACTTCCCCCGTAGCTGTTTGTAAGCGTCTAGCCGAACGTTTGTCCTTCCCTAGGTCGCTCCTCATCCTAGTTTTCAGCCATGCCTTCCTGGCCGAATCAGTTTCTTTACTGACATCATTAGGATGCGGCCCGGTTTCTGCGGGTTTTAAATCATGGCAAAGCTGTTAATTAGGTCAACACACACTTCGCGAATGTGTTGTTCCGATGTCGCAGAGTCGTCACAAGTCATAGTCCATCTTTCTTTCGCTGGTTTTCGCTTTACAACAATCGACGATGGAAAATTTTATTCTTTATTTTATTCTGGCTGTTGCTTCGATATACTAAATGTGATAAAAAATCATAGAAGCGGAGAATGCATTATTTCCTCTTACGATTAGTGACCGGCCACAATGCCATAACACTGCCATTAGCCTAAGTACATAGAGAAGCAAAGATCGCGTGAGAATCCATCTAAGATTACGTCGCGCAAATAGTATAAAAAGTGCTGCTGAACAGACTTTATTGAGACGATACGGCATTGATAACTAGACTAGACCAACCTATTGGGGCATAATTTTTATTATATGGCCAATCGATCAGG
>KK503147.1:0-16669 GCA_000688735.1 Glossina austeni | reverse complement strand
TTGGATCGAATGAATTACGATTGAATGGGATAAAGAAGAGGCATATTTGCGACCAGCAATATGGCCATCATTGAGATTCTTTTCCGTGTAATTAATTATGGACTTCATAGCTTATATAACCAGTAAAAAATTTCCTTTTTCTTTTTTGGTTTTTTTATTCACAATACCAAGCACCGAAACCGAACGAACCTATGAAGAGCAAAGAAAAAAAAAAAAAAAAAAAAGGAAAAACTAATACACGGAAATCCTTTGTAAAAACCGGTAAGATTGTAAATAGTACAAGTTTACGGTAGTGGCCTTAATAAATGCACTAACAGCTATATCGACAGCCGACTTCACGTACAAACACATAAGTACACTCGTGTACACATGTGTGTGCGCACATACTTGATATGTCTGTGATACAAGTTTTAGGTTAAACTAGCATGCAAAAGGCGTGTAGCCTGCTAGCTAGGCATCGTAGTGCAGGTGCGATTTTATGCAATTTACTGTACTGATGTCAGTTGATATACGTATATATATATGTTAGTGTATAGATGTATATGTAACAAAATTTAGATCAAGAGTAGTACAGGAATAGTATAGGAAAGTAAAGTAAAGTAAAGATGTGAATGCATTGCGCATACCATCACGAATGTTGGGTTATTTAGTTTCAAAGCAAATCCACACACAAGAGAGATAGAAGAGCCATCCGTATCGCTGGCTATGCGTCTTTTATGGGTGAATAAGTGGGGAGGAATGCAATCACATTGCTCTGTCGTCTATACCGTTAGAAAAGTCTTTGAGCAAACTATGATGCACTTGTAAATCCTCAATCAGACTAAACAAATAATTTTACAAAATAAATATGAGGGATTAGCAAACGTTGAATAGAGATCTGCACTAGCAGCAGCAACAGCAAGAGCAGCCGAAGCAGCAGCAGCATCAGCAGCAGGAGCAGCAGCAGGAGCAGGAGCAGGAGCAGCAGCAGTGGCAAATCCAACCCAAGCCAAGTGGAAAGAGAAGCTCTAAGAAAGCAGCGGCAGCGACTCGAGAGGCTTTCCTTTTTTCTTTCTATTTCTCGTTTTGGTTTTTTCAAAGATAAGATTTTTCATCAAGATTTTTTATATAAATTTTTTTCGCATATTATTTCATCATACACAAGCATAGGTAAGATTTTGTTATAAATTTAAATCTCTCTATACGCTATACTTTTCTGTTATATATATACATATATCTATAAATACAAATATTCTTGCATTTGTATATATGTGTATGTGTGTGTGAGTATGTTTGAATATTTGCCAATTCGTATGCTGCTGCTGTTGAATGAAAGAAATTCATATCACAAAAATTTCTGTTAACAAAATGAAATGCAACCTAATGTTGTACTACAACAATAGCAACAACGTTGGTTAGCGATGGCAAACATTGTTCAGTTGGTGGTTAACGGCATGCAACATTTGCTGCATCAGCAACAAACAGCTTTTAGTGACATTTTGAGTTAATAACAGGCGGCCTAGAATTTTTTCCATTTATTTGGTTTTTTTTTTTTTTTTTTCTTTTCTTTTTTTGTGAATAAACAGCAGATGAAATATTTGCCTTTAGGTTGTGGGGGTCGTTCGTTTGGTATGAGGAGAAGAAGGGTAACGGTGGCTTTTTTTTTTGGTTTCATAAGTTTTGGGTGATGGTGGCCACTTGAATTTATCTCCCGGAGCTGTACCACTTGAAAGATTAGCATAAGTAAGCATAAGAATCGTGTTGTGTAGCATTAGCAAAAAGTGGCAGACAGGCAATGTGGTAGTAGGCAAAGCCTACCTTTCATATTTTCTCTCATTTTTTTTTTTTCTTTTTCTTTAACTTGCTGGTTACTGCTGGGTGTTGGTTGGGTTTTTTCCTAACCAACTATGTATGTAGGAAAAGTTGAATTTCGTCGCTGCTGTGTGTTCGTTGTGTTTTGCTTGTTTTTAATACATTTTTACTAATGAAATACTGGTTTTTTATTATTATTATTATTGTTGTTATTATTATTATTATTGTTATTCTTCATTATTTTCCAGTATTTTTCATCTTTAAAAAGTAAAAAGCAAAAAAAAAAAAAAATTACTTTACTTTTCTTTTTTTTATTATATATTTCGGCTTGATTATCTTATTGTTGTTGTTTTCTTCTTATTGTTATTGCAGTTGTTGTTGTTGTTGTTGTTCCTGTTATTGTATATATATTTCTTTGTTATTTGCATTATTTTGATTATTTTATTCTTATGTATTGTTGTTGTGTATGCTTAGGCACAAACAGTTATATTACTATGAGAGTTTCTAGATAGGTGTGTGTGTGTGTGTGTGTGTGTGTGTGTGTGTGTATACATTTCTGCCCTTAATGTTAGGTTAGTATTTGTATTTGTTTTTGTTGCTTCTTTGCCAAATTGTTTGCGGTTGTGATAAAATTTTAAGGATTTTTTTATTTTAGCTTTTATTTCTACTCCTCCTTATTCCATCCTCTTCTCTTCTCTTCTCTCGCCTACTCACTTTACAGTCTCTTTTCCTTTCCTTTCCTTTCCTTTCCTCGTCTTTCCCTTCTCTTCCCATCCTCTTCATTCACTTATCTCTTTCTAACCCATTTCAATATTTTTTCATTATCAAAGTATTTACTTAAATACTACACACTGGTAAATAGTACTCGTAGTATACGAGTATAATAATAATAGTAAGTAGAATGTATAGTAAGTCGTGACAGAGCAGACGTAAGGGTAATGTGAAGGTAGCAGAATGCATCATCAGTCTGTTTGTTTTACAAAATACAATGCATTGTATTTTATTTAAATTATTAAAGCAACAACAATGTTTTCATAGCATGCAAATAAATAAATTCCATTTATTTGAGATGAACTTTAAAATGCTTGCATCAAATAAGACAAGACCTTGATTTTCGTCATTAATTGCGAATATATAGACGACCCAATTCGAAATGACCCAAGATCCAAAATCATACACAGAACAATTTAATAAATTAAACTAATTATTTATTTATTTATATAATGATTTTAATTTTCCATATTAATGATAAATTTTTGCCTATTAAACTATTGTTAAATGACAATCGTTGTCATATTGAATTTTATCAAAAAGGAATTTCACAATTTTTCGAATTTTCAACACGCTTTCGGGCATTGTCTGGAAATGACCCAAATCGCTATCTAATTATGCTGAAGTCAATCAAATAATTTGCTGAATGAAGGAAATAAATGCTCGAGAACTTTCATAACATCATAATTAACTATTAAGTGCTTTGTTATTTTCATTTTCATATCATTATTGAGTTTTTACTTTCAGCTCAGAGCTGAAAACTGCGAATTCTCCCATCTCTGGTTGTTTTACACCAAGGCTTGATTGTGTTGCAATATTTCTTTTTGATATTTTTGTAATTCATTTATTCTATTATTTATTGCGGTTGCAGAAATCTGCTTATCAAGTTCACTGTAGAGAGCAACATCGCTTTCTATACCCTCTCCAGTGCATTACACATTCCGAAGTACTTTAGGCCTCTTATTGCTATTTTTGACTCTACTCCCTTACGATTATGTATAACTCTTCCTACTTTGTACATAATTTTCACTTCATATGCCAGCTCCGTATATTTGGCAACCTTATTGGAGTACGCTATTTGTTCTTGTGTATTTGTTATGGGCGCGAGATAAAAAATCCGTAGGATCGATCGTCTTGTTCTGCCAATTTAGTGCAACGACGTTCGGTTTATTGGCATCGCCTGGTTGTGACTTTCTCGTTTTCCACTACCGGCTCTGACTGGTACTTATAATATAGTACTTGCGCTATTTGTATGTTGTGTTTCTCCGCCAATATTCTCCGCGATTATTTTGCGCACCTGTTCGCGCCTGTTCACGTATTCTTTGTTTATTGTTATTATTATTATTATTACTGCTATTGTTACTATAAGTATAATATTTTGTACATATGGTTGTTAAACCGCCTGAATGGCCGAGTAGGCAAACGATCTTGACTAACAACTCAATGGTCATGAGCTCAAATGTCAAGTGCGGTAGAGTTTCCAATAAAGACGATAGCCTTACATGCTAGTGCTTTAGTACTTTAGTCTTAGAATTTATGCTGTTATTATCATTTATTTTTATACATATATATGTATGTGTATATATGTGATTATTTACATCTATTTATTAAAATATCGGTAATTGAGCAGCCACTCACGGAATATCTCCTGAATGTGGGGATACAGTGGACAGTGGCAGAAGGAGCGGACAGAAGGTTTCGTGCATGGAATGGAAACACAAAAGAGGGCGGGAAAGATCACCGCTGGCAGGCCATTCCAAGCCAGAAGTACAATTAAAGACTAACGAATCACGCCCGCGTATTGTGGCAGCTAAAGGACGAATGGATGGAAGCGTTAAGAAAATTCAGCAATTCTGTTAAACTTGACTTGATTGGTAGACCTATCTATTTTATACCTGTGGAATACTTCCTCTAAATTAAGCCGCCTCTGCATATCTTTTGTTTGAAGTTGAGAAATACTTTGATGTCCTCCTTTTGGCCTAGAAAACTTTTCTCCTAACACCTATACTGCTTCCATACAGCGCCAAAGGTATTTCACTGTTGCATGGCTGCTGCCTTCCTTGAACTTTTGCATCAGGTTGTTTTACGTTACTATCGGATTTTTTAGTATCAAGCTCTAGTTCATATTTTCTATTTTCTCTACAAAGACAGCCTTTGTGTTATGCAATAGTTTCAAGATTTTAATATGTCCCATAGTTTTTCCTATGGTTGGCCTTGCATTTTTTTTTATCCGAAGCTGTCGACATTCTGCTTAAATCTTCTTGAAATTTCGTACTCCAGTTTTCTGGCTACACTTTTTGCTTTTTTCAAGTAACCGACGAATGGATTAACATTATCCTCCCATCACCCTTTCAATCTATCCAATCTCGACTATAGGAGAAGGAGAATAGAATATTGGACTAACTACTATATTTTTTTATTTTTCAAGGTGCTTCAGCCTCAAAAGCAAACAATATTAACCGAACTATGTACGATAGCGCGGCATCTAGCATTGTAATCAGCTTCACCAGTCAGTCTAAAGAGCAGAAAAAATTCAAGAAAATGTTTTCTGCATGTTTCAAACAAAGCCGAAGTGTGCGTTTAAAATTTTTATAATCGTATTTTACTCTCAGTTGTACTTTCAGTTGATAAATTGTGAAAACAAAGTGATGGCAAAGAAAATTTTAATTAAATGTTACTCATACGCGCTGAGTGTGGTTGTTATTGTAACGTTAGGTGCTTGAAGTCTCTTATTCCATTAGGTTCACCAGTACGTATACGTGACTTCAGTTGCCTAATAAACTTCCTTTTAATCATCTACCCATTAAAATGAATTTCTTACTACTACTAACTGTTGTCTGTCTTCCTAATCATCAGCAACTGCATTAACTTATTTTATTATATTTAAAAATATGCATTAAAGCCTTATAAACAGTGATCACGATTAATGTAAGTCGATTTAAGCTGGCTTATCCAGCTACTTTCGTTTATGAAAATCGAAATTTTTTCTAAAAAACTTTGTCAACGGTATGTAATTTACTTCTGAATTTGTCTCCTTTATTTTGAAAAATATATTAATTATATGATTGAGATCACATATCGCAAAGGGAATAAATAATAACAGAGTTTACTTCCGTGACATTAATTAGTTAAAGAAAAAATTATTAATCCCATAATAAGAACACGGGATCTCTTTTCAATTTTTGCGAATTCGAATGCTTCTTTTTGGCTTCATTGGAAAAATGTGTACAGCATACTCACAAACACTTAAATAATATGTGCACGCGCGCGTACTTAGACATGCTACATATCGATCGTTTGTCTGTCATCGTTTTATTCCAAACAATCTTTGCGAGTATATAATTCAAGGATTCCACATCGTGTTACTTATCATCTTTTTTCTCTAATTAGTGAAAGTGACGAGTGCAGATTCTATTGTTATTCCGGCCCTTTGTCTTGAAAAAATCGATATATGAATAGCTGTGGGGTGATGTAGGGTGCACCGTGCCGCAGTAAAGTGTTCTTTCTTAAATGTGTTCATTAAAAATGAAGCCAAAAAAAACCCAGTAGTGGATATGAAAAAATTTTACCTAAATAGAAATTAATTCCTTCTTCCTTTGTACAACCACTAGAAGAGGACTAGAGGAAGTAAATCAATTTTACCGTCGCTTGGAGAATTCGGAAATGAAAATCGAAGATCGAAGATGTTGGTCACCGAGAGCTATAAGCAAAATGTAATTGTAATCGTCCAGTTATCTGTCTTTCCGTCTGTCTATTTCACAGTTCGTCCATCTGTTATCTGCTGATCTCTTCGCCCGATGATCTCTAACCCCAAAATATCCGTCTGTGCTTCCCTCCGTTTGCCTGAGCATTAGTATGCACATTTGCTCTTTTTGTCTGCCATCCCTCTGTCCGTCACATCTTCTGCTTTCCATCCCTCTCTGAGTTCAGGCGTTCACTTTAAGATTCCAATTAAAATGACTTCTGATAAGTTTGACGGATAGATTACCATCCGGTTACTTCTAATTGCTTACCCTACGAGTGGAATATAAAAAAGCAAAAAGTTTACGGTTATTGCTTTAGGAAGTAATTTAAATAGGAAACTCTTGAGTCAATTCAAATTTGTTGATGTCATCGTTGTGGTTTCTGTTGTTGTTTTTATCATTGCTTAACACATAATACAGTTCAACAGTTTATAGACATTTTCAGGCTGTAATTTTTGTTAAGCCTCAAAATTAGTGTTTAGTGCACAAGTGTGTTAATGTCATTGCCACGCCTTTACCTTAAAAACATAGCAGAACAAAAACGAAAGCATATCATCGTCAGCAGCACCACCAACACCATAACAACAAATACAAATACAAATGCATAGACAAACATTAAGTCAGACAAGCACACGATAGAAATGCGTACAACACATAGATAGAAATGCGTTTAACAATGTCATTTGTAGTAAGCAACAAATGATGAAATTGTTGTTGTTGTTGTTGTTGTCGTTGTCGTTGCTATTACACAAACACATACACATGACGACACGGCACAACATGTACAATCTAAATGATATATGAATGCAGGCGCATGTATGTGTAAGCATGTGTTTATGCATGTGTTGTGCTTGTGTGTGTTTATATATGTTTGTGTGTGTTAATACACCCTCTCTAAAACACATTGTAAATTCTGTTTCGTTTTCAACAATCAACAATTCAGCCATTTATTTTAGTCAGCTGGCTGACTGGTCAGCTAAGGCAACAACAACAACAACTCAAATACTAGCTAAACCAAACCAAGCCAGTCGGCCTTCCATTCGGTCATGTGTTGATGCGGTACGTTTACAATGCCAAAGAGTAGAGAAACAATAAATTTTGTTACGTTCGCATTGTCAACACAAAATCAAAGACATAACTCAACCAACATACAAAACAACATTGAAATTAACACAAACTCGCACGGACATACATACAAACAAGTGACTTAAAATCTTTGTTTATATTACATATATCTTCGGCAATGGTTGTGTTTATATGCAATTCCACCAACGATTCTGGCCTTTTAATGCATCTCTTGGAAAACAACGTTTGTTGTTGTCATTATTGTTGTTGTTGTTGTTGTTGTTGTTGTTGTTTCTATTAAGGATTTTCAAATGCATTTCAAAGAATTTGTGCAATCCTTTTAACTACTTACTATTGTATATAAAGAAAATTAAAGTTTACAATGATTTCATATTCTTTTATAAATAAACGAAACTTTCTTATATCAAAAAGACACTCATGTGCATCCATGAATTGCAGTGTGAAGTTACGGTGTGAGTTTTTGTTTTTTTCATTTTTCATCAGATGACATCAATATTTTTTGAAAATATTTTCGTTGGTTAACCGTTTGTTACATTCACCTAAATATTTACTACCACCGCAATATCACAAAACTGGACAACATTGCATTTTTTAAGTCAGTAGTCTATCTTTGCTAGTGTTTCCAACGCGTCAGTGGTTTAAATAAATAACATTAAGTGCAAATACATATACAACGCCTATGTTGTTCTATCGTCCACGTACATTGTCGCAAAACAATAAAACGCCTAACGTAGACCACGCAAACACAGCAGGCAGCAGCATTACTACACCTATCAGGCGCCTCCGAAATGCGTTCAACCTGTTCAACGATTCTGTAACGCTATAGAGAAAAAACGAACCGAAAATTTTTGATTTATTACATAACATAACTGTAGGTGACGGAAAAACTTTAGAAGTTATAACATAGATAGACGCTCATCCACACAAACACCGTTAAGCAAAATTAAAGTGCACAAATCTATGTGTACCGAGAGCAATGGTTTTGTTTACTTATCGTACCTACCGCCCAAAAGTATGCTATATTTAAGAAATGTTTGCAACGCATAAAAGTATGCGTCTTATGTTTGTTTTCTGAATCCAAAGACTTAAATACAGCTGTCTGCTCCCTGCTCCCTGCCCGATAAAGAGCAAACTTATTCCCAAAATCTTTTCTGGTACTTTTCTCGCATTGAGCGCAAAAAAGTCACCTAATTCCGTCCGTGAGCATTCTGACGGTTGCCAAACAATTGATGGTTTTTCTGGTGCTTCTAAATAATAATTTCAAGCTGCAGAGTCCTAACGACATCTTTGCTTCAAGCTTGAAAATCGTACTTGTTCGAATAATAATTGTAAGTCGTGAGCGGAACGTAGATGGAACGTAGATGCAAACAATTGTAAAATTAATAATTTAATTAAAAAATTCAAAAATTACAAAACCCGCCTGAATGATGAAACTTCACTCTGCCTGTTATTGCAATAAAATTTAAATTTTATTTAAACCGCTACGAGTGTGGTAAAGTTTACTTTGATCATAGCTATAGCAGGTTCTCCGTAGGTAAAAAGACATAACATAACTTACATACTCAGAACTAACAGATTAGGCGCACACCCACTAGTCTACGGCCACGTTGTTCCTATTTCTTTCCTCACTTCTTTCTAACCGTTACCGTATTACACGAAAAAGGGACATCCCCTGATGTGATTAATTATACTTAAAAAAAATATTATAAAAAGTAACGTAAAGCTGCGTTTTTTAACGATAATAGTTCAAAATTTGTGACGAAGAAGTCAACTAAAGACTTTCGTTTTTAGATTCATATGAACATTAATCGATTTATTTAAATCACACTTTGGCAAATGAAACGAATCAATAAAGTGGCGGTAATGAACGTGCTAAGGTACGATTTAACGATTTATTATCTCATTCTTTTCATTTATTATTTCTTATACGTGACGAATAAGGAAAAACTTCGCAGATTTGTAAAATATTTTTCTCAAACAAAAAGACTTTAAAGTTGTAAACCCGTTCGCTGAGGCCCTCACTAAGAAGTTGCAATCTTACAAAGTTTCCAATACTTCATAAACACTACACCAATTGTCGCACAAACGTATATTAAGTTTGTGGGATGTATACAGAGCCCAGAAGGACTTTTTATATATTATATCAAGCTAAGTTGGTCTGTCCGTTCGTCCAGCTTGTGTGTTTGCGTTCAAGCTAGAAGTAGCAATTCATGTTTTGGCCGAAAGACGAACGATCTTCAAAATGGTTCAGATCGGGGCATTTTTTCGACCACTCGTCGTACAAAGTCTTATTTTGAAAAGCCGTTAAACGGAGTGGCGTAGAGTATTTAATAGTGCACCGTATCCTACTATAGCATATGTTACATGTTTTCAATTTGGTTTGAACTTAGCTTTCCTTGGGCTCAATTCGTGAAGGTTAATGACCTTCCATTTTTTTTTTTTTGAGGCATCTAAAAAGACCGAATTCTGAACCAGTTCACAATAGCTCTCTGTTTTCCATTCGTCTTCCTTATTCAATTGAACGGGACAGCGTTGTTTTGAGGTCTCCTGAGATGACTTAAGCTGAAAAATAAGGTGAACACAAAGGTAAGTCATACACGAATTTGAGCAGCTTTACCTGTGCAACTTTAAATGTATGAGTCAATGCATAATCGTGACGAGAAGGGATGGTTCACTTCTTCAAATGCGAACGTTTCTTCTAAATATTGAAATTCAAACGGCACGGCTGAATAATTGGCGTTCATCCATAATATATCCTTTTTTAAGGTTCTAGATAGAACGTTGCATGTCGTAAAACACGCTGATCGTAGCCTTTGCTTGCATCTCTCCTAACATTGGCATGCTTTCACCTTAAATTCTTTCGATTCTTCACCTGGTTTCGCTATGCAGTGATGAATCCATGTTTCATTTCCTATTACGTAACGAATAAGAAACACAGATTGCATAGGCTTACATATTGTTACATAACCCACTGAAATGGTCGCAAATTGGTACGTGGCACCCCATCCCTTAGCTTATTTAAAACAAAAAATTCACTTTTTCTCCGTTTAACAATGAATTGATTGTTTAAAAGTGTGCGTTAGGCATTCTTTAGCGGCTCCTTCAGTCTTTAAATACCTTATTTATAGTGCATACATTTACGTATTATATATAAAAGTAAAACACTTTCACACACGCATAATATCTATATATGGTATCTGCGCATAATATACTTATTGTTTGCTTCAAATTTCTTTTTCTCTGCTCTAGATGGGAGAGGAGGGGAGTATGCCAAGATTTGTCCTTCCCTTGTAAAGAACAGAAATACGCTATAGATTACATATATTTTCAGTGAGACCAAAATTCCGTATCAGTCTAACTATGTGCGTCTCTATTAACGGCTTGATGCGGTCTATTTGAGTTATATCACCAAAGGTGAATTTCCAAAATGGCAGATAAATGAAAGCTTACAACTCCTCTATGTATGTCTCTCTGGCATAGTTTTGTAGAATGCTTATGTTTAAACAATTAATTGATTACCACAAATTGTGTTTAAAAATGAGGGCTATCGGTGCCCATTCACGCCCACAAAAAACTATAGTTTAGAAAATACAATAAATTGTACTCTAAAGCTCTGCTCAGACAGATACGCAGATCATCTCTAAGATTCAAACGAAAAAATCGACATGAATTGCCTGTAACGCTATGGGAAATAAACAAGAAAAGATCTCCTTATATAAATGATGCAAATTCTTCTCAAGATATACTAAAAAACATGAGTGGAAATCGTTGTAGGAGAGCAACCGGCCGGCCGTTTCTACATTTAGTGAAATATTTTACCATTAAAATATGTGTATAAAAATTCGAACTAAAGATGATATAAATTCTTTACTCATTAATTTCGCATACGAGCATAAGGTTATCATTGACCCCAAAATTTCTTTCTCTACGTTTTTTTTTTTTTTGTTTAAATTTTGGACGTTAAAGCAGTAAAAGTAAAAGAAGTCTTCGTGACTCAATAATTAACTCTCAACGTCAAACTTTTTTACTTCACTTCCTCAACAAGAAACCACTAAAAGAATCAAAAGAAGAAGAAGAAGAAGAAGAAGAAGAAGAATAAGAAGAAGATGGAGAAAAAAAGGTGAAAAAATGTATATTAAAAGGATAACGGAATTGTTATGAACCCTTATTAACTGCGTTAATAAAGCGGAAGTCCAGAATCATGTAAGTCATGTAAGGAAAGGCTGATAATGCTATAAGAAAATCCACAAAAGCCACCTATAATGCCAATCACTCACATGCATATCTAGCTATATATATGTTTAAATATATATATATATATATATATGAAAACATGACATGTATTAAGGACATGAAGTCATACATTAAAGAAAAGACCCTCACGTATGATAATGTCATGTGAGAAAGAAACCAAGGGGTAGATGCGATATACGATACAATGCAATGCGATACGATGCGAGGATGATGCAGACTATTCGATGAAATGTTATTTGTAGATGGTCTCATTTTATTGAACGTAACTACGTACACGCTTAGATGTGCGAGTTTGAATGTTTCTATATTAGAGTCGCAATTCAATTGACTTTTTACGATTTGCCATAAAATGTTGCTTTTTATTTCAAACAAACAGAAAATTTAATGTCAAACTCACAAAAACGTTACCATAGTCCATAGTATTCTTAGTAGCTTTAGTAGTATAAGCTAAGATATAACATGTAATGAGGCCTTATAAAAGGGTTAAAGATAATAACCGCACATGGGAAGATGAGTTGAACATAAAAAAAAGAAAAAAAAAAAAAAAAAATAGAAACAACTACGAGCCACATAAAAAGGTATATACGTAGTTTAATGATCGTAAATGGCAAGAAAAGAAATTGAAAAAAAGAAAAGGGATACTTTAGAACGAATATTAGATACTCATCGGCCATCAAGCGTGTGCATGCCTTCTTATTTGTAAACCTTAAAGGCAGCTGATTAATAATTAGCTTTTCAATTGAAGTCAATATCTTACACTAAGCTCCGCAATAACGTAACCTACTGATAGCATTTTCTTGTTTAATTTTCTTTCAGGCAAAACAAAATTGAGTTTTAACTTTTTCTCCAATAGCTGATAGCTGATAGTCAGATGCAACAGACTAATAGCTAAATCCCTTCAACATCTTATCTTCTGACGATCAAAACTATGACTTCGAAATATTATCGCAGTCGGGAAAAGAAGTTACTCTTCCTTGATAGTTCTAACAAGTAATCATCAAGCGACACGTGATGAAGCCATCAAATGTTAAAAATTTCTCAAATAAAATAAATACATATATACATCAAATGCTATAGAAATGTTTTAAGCTTCGTGCACTTTCCTTTCCAAGAGTACATGTGTATGTATGTATGTTCGTATGTATGTATTAAGTTTTCTATTCCCCCTAAAAACATGACTACTGCATGACTTTAACTTTCTCCACAATTATTAACAAACGTTAATAAACTTTTAATACCTAAATGCGGGCACACATGTCCAAGATATCTTTAAAATTAATCCATGAATTTCAATGATGAACATTTGCAAATCCGTTCACCTATAGACTTCTATATATATATATATATATATACCTTAAGCATCTCTAAATTTACTTATACTTGTATATCATCTAAATCCAATTATTATTATTATTATTATTATTATTATTATCATTATTACCAGTGCGGACTTATATCTCTCTCTCTGTGTGTGTGTGTGTGTGTTTGCGTATGTGTATGTGTGCATATTCGTACCAGCGAATGTATATGAAATGAATGAAAAGTAATTTTGTTAATTGCATTTCTAAATGTACACACACACACACACACACACACTCGAACATATACATATACGTATCGTAACACATTCGGATTTGTGTATATAGTTCTATAATTCTGTCAATCATCACTTTAGGCTTAAGTGTTGCTACATGCTTACAAAATAGGGTCAAATGCCGATTGCATATATGGCAATAGAATGCACTAATAGCACAAAAAGCACGAATGCCAAGCACAATGCTCGCCAACAACAAGGTTCATTAAATCGTTTCCATCTATGAATATCATGTCAATTTATAACCTCGTTTAATGTTCACCTGCCCATACATAAGTATCGAATGTCTGCTTTTCTGTCCATCCGTCTACCTATCTGTCTGTCTGTCTGTCTGTCTGTCTGTCTGTGTCTAAGTATGCAGTCAGCTTATTTAGTTATAAGGCGTCTACGTTTATAATTTAATTTGTTTTGACCAAATGACCAAAACCGATATGTATGTAAATACATAAATCCTTTGTCGCTATGCTACGCTATATACGATTTTCAATTTCAATAGATTTCCATATCAATGATCAATGCAACGAGGTATCGAGGCCAGTCTTACAGGTAAATGATTACATCAAATTTCGATATCAGTGATAATTGTTAAATTACTTTAAAAAAATGCCTCTAAAATTGATTTATTGGTTTATTTATATCAATCACAAAAGCAAAAGAACAACAACTTATTTATTATAAATTTAGAGAGAGAGAGAGAGAGAATATAATACCTCACGTGGAACGACTTGAAATAGGATCAACTTTGATTATAGCAATCCAGGCAGAGTTATGCTCACAATCGATTTAAACATGACGCTCTGACTCCAAAGTCTAATGTCTGCTTATTCCATATATGGGTTCAATCTACAAGTTGTAAGCTTAGCATGCGCCTGTGTTTTGGCCCAAATAAATTCGATCGTTACAATCATGTGTTACTTTTCATGTTAGGCTTAATCTTGGAAACTGTAAGGAAAAACATTTCCATCCTTAATATTGCTCGACAAAAATATGGACTCCCTTTCACAAGAGAAACCAAGTCAATAGATGTTAAATAACATTTGCCACATATTGTCGTAGTTGAGATAAAGCAACTTTCAAAATCGATTCACTTACAGAATCATGATCATTATAATCCGTGAGATCATATTGCAAGTTGACCAACAAAAGGTATGTTAAATAAATTTTTTTGTTTAACTTAACCTTAACGGTCATATTCTGAACAAAATCACAAGCACATCACAGGCTTTGTTTTTTATTAGTTCAAGCCATAAAAAGGTAACTTCCCTTTTTTTTATCACCCAACTATTTTGTTTTCATTGTATAACAAAATTGTATTAATTTAACAGTTGATTGTGAATTATTCAATTGCCTCCCGATGATTGGCGTGGATTTTGCTCCAATATTGCCTTTGAAAGCTTGTCATCCAGATCGGAACGACGTACCACCTTTTATCATATCATATCTCCAGAAAGAAATTTTACTAACCAATTTCTAACTACCCGATCAGTTAGTCATCAGTCCTTCAACGTATACGGTGCATATTTTTTCAACTGCCGCCTTAGCTCTATTGCTCCTGTTTAAAATCCCAAAGCATTACATTGCGAATATGAGCTACTTGACTCTTCATTTCAGAGGTCAAGAAAAAGAGTTGAATGTAACTTGCATTACACAAAACGTCTGAAAGAAGACTAACTGAATCCTCATCTCACATATAGTGAAAACAAAAACTCTTTCATTTCGGTGACCAAATTTGTGGATAAATACGAACAATAGATTCTACGTACCGGCACCGGAAGTTACTTATGACTCGACCTTATAATTTTTGTAACTAACAGCCCTGTATTTGTTGTTGTAATAAAAATTATATCGGAAAGTTTTATTGTGTCTCCTGGTCATAAATACCAAATTTGAGACAAAGTCACAAACCTTAGCTCAAGGAAGGTTTCTTTTATGAATAATTTGCAAATTTTCACAAAATTCACTTCATAATCAAGTAAAACATATTCCGACACACCCTTTTACTGATAGATCGAAAAATTTCTCATTTCCATTACGCTTTTCTCATGTTGTCTTTGAATGTCATTCCATGAATTCTGCAGTAAAGTAGTGCAGAACTAAGTCTGAGAGCAGAAGAACATAATTTTTTCTTATTTAATCATTTTTCACATAACTCAGGCAGATTTGTTATGTCAAAGATATCACTAAAGGTTGATGGCATTCTTTAAACTAAATATAGGTTTTATTCATTTCTAAACCCATGTATACCCATTAGCTTTGTCAAAGAGAGAAATTGAAACATTCTAAAGGAACCTTTTCCAGGATAATATAAAATTTATATATTCTTAAGCAATATTGACTTAGGTATGCCTGTCTGTCCATCTGTCCTTCCTTTTGGAAAAGATCTTTTGAATTGCAAAAATCAAACTGTCGACTTCGAACTTTCCAAAAACCATTTAAAGTTCTTGCGAGCAGATTGGTATTGAAAATTAGCCTACAATAGAACATAAATCAAAAAACTCCTCTTGCAAAAGCAAGAAAATTGAATATTTTGCTCATTTCTCGTAAACTGCAAGAAATACAACCATAAAAATGTCCGTGTGTTCTATTTTGCAATCCAATCTACTGTAAGCAGTAAAGGAAAAACCAGTCAAATCCAAACCGTTTTATGTTATATTAAAATCGCTTTTCTGTAGGCTAACGATGATATGTACAAAAGGCCCGGCTACACGCCGGAACATAAGACGATTGTGGTATTTATAGAGAGATAGTTTTTTTCCATCTCTTTAAACGCAACATTCGGCTCATAAATTACACTTTAAATTATTTCTTATACCTATCACCGAAGGAAGAGTTTACCAACCCCTACGATGAAAGTTTAAAATTTCAGAAGAAACTAAGAGGTGTCTTGGACTTTTTATGAGTATATTTACTTCGTCAAAACATTTGCAGAGCCTAGAAGAATGCTTCAGAGACCCCACAAACTATATATTAATTAACATCAAATTCTGAATAGATTTAACCATGTCCGTCTGTACGTTGTGTAATAATGTTTGTGGAACAACGCCTCCTGGGCGCAAAAATGAAGCTGTCAACTTTAAATTTGGCAGAAACATTGGCAATTCTTGCTCGCAGGACGATATTGAAGGTGGACTAAATCGGTCAAAGGTTATGTCTACAGTGCTATTTAAACTGAGAACATCTGCTTTTTAAAAGGATTAGAAAATTGGTTTTTTGCTCATTACTCATAAACTACACACAAATCACAAAAATTTAAACGTATATCCTATGGGCCCAATATTATGGTGCATCAAAAGTCAATTTTTTTTTCAATATTTTCACAATCCACAGAAGCAAGCTTGGAGACATGTTCATCTGTCCACCTACCCACTTATGAAGTATCCGTGGTAAACATTCTCCCGTTCGCAAAAGTGAAGACATCGCCTACAAATTT
>KK503146.1:2362-45014 GCA_000688735.1 Glossina austeni | reverse complement strand
GAAATAAAAATTTTAATTTCTTATCCGATGTCCAAACGCACCTTGAGTTTCATTTTAAGTCACGCCCACCCCACTTTTTCAAGAGGGGGGTTGAACTTTGGCAACAAGTCATCGCAAACGACGGTGAGTACATAAACGATTAAAAAATAAAAATGTCATTTCAAAAAAGCATTTTGTCTATGAATGCAAAATAAGTGATTAGTTAAGGGTCCCCCTATATAATATATCTAGCAACTCATTGCTGGGTATTAATAATGATGCGATTGAACCAATAGGAATATTAAATAATCAATTCTGTAAGCAAACGTAAGTGCATCGTGAGATATATATGTGTCGTTCATATTAACACAAAGTCCTCTAAGTCGTAGCTGTTATTTTAATCGGCTTACCTGTACCGATAGGTCCACCAAGAGACAGTGAGCATAATCCTATGCCGGTGTAAAGAGAAGATGGTGTTGGAGGTGTATTTTTCCGATTGCCTACTGTTCTAGGAAAACTCAACTTTGGCATTATTTACATTGTGACGTCTCGGCATTATTAAATAACTGTGCTGGGATGTTGAAGGCATAAGCAAGCTAGTTGCCATTTCATAATGCGTAGATGTGTGGTTGTCGCGCAAAGAAGCTAAATTGCAACTTTTTGCTGGAGCATACGTCATATATGACTAATTACGCTAAATGAGATAAAATGAAGAGAAATTTTGTTTAAAAAAAAGTTTTTAATTCGCACACATATGCGTGTCAAAATACTTTCGTGTACCACTTCCCTTAATAATTTATATTTATTTTATACCTTTCGTGATGATAGGTCGGATTTGGCTTCTGACATTGGTCTGCGTTGATGTCACATAAGTTATCCCCGATTTTTTTATTCAAATAGTAATTGACGTGGCAAGAGAACATTTCTACGCACAGGTAGAGAAAAGTAATGGATTCAAATTTAGACCTGCATTTACCTTTACTATTCACGACATAACAAAATAGCATTTTGCTCCATTTTTCGGTTCTTTTGTTGTTGCTGTAGGCTCACGGTACAAAATAGTTTATAGACCTTATTGGAAAGAATACTAATGTTTTCTTTAAAAGTACCAAGAACGATTGGAAGAGAATGTACCCAAGATAACCTCAATTACTTTCTTTATACTAGAATTGATATATGTTAAATTATTTTTATCAAAGTCAATTAATTTGACAATGAAAAACTAAGACAAAGATAAAATTCGTAAGAGGCTTTTGTATTGATTTCAAAAACAAACATGCCACCCGGCCAACAAACATGCCTGAAATAGCATACAAGAGAAGAATACAAGTTAAACTTGTTTATCTTGATATATATTTATGAAAATTTATGAATATTTATGTTTCATATAACACTGCGCGAACATACTGTGAGGAGTTTTGCCTTTGGTGCTGGAGTAAGCTCTGCGGCACCAGGCTTTGACTCAAAGAATTTTACATTTTCTTCTTACGTTCACATTTATTTCATGTTCTCAAATTTTAAATTTCAAGTTTACCGAAAGGTAAGATATTCTACCGATTTACTATTTCCTCGCTTCAACCGTTCGATATTCACTCTCTCGTAGCCTAAACTTAACTAACTAACTTATCTCTAGCCAAAACTTGACTAACTCTTTTTTCTGATTCCCCTTTGTTCTGGTTATCCTACTAGACTTGATCAGTCTGTCTGCCGACGCTAGCCCATTTACGGTTCCCGTTAAGGTTGCCCTTTGGCTATCCCAATCAGAAACATCTGTTTCTGCCTGGGGCTCTCCGATCTCCCGTCGTCCGTCTAATCCTCTACTCAATCCTAATTCTTAGCCTAACTTAGCCTGGTACTCCTCCCTCCGAGACGAAGAACCTGTGAGGCCAAAACGGGGAACGACTTTGGCTCCTCAGAATACACGACAAATGCATTTCTTACATTATTACATTATTGCGTCTATGCGAATTTTTCTCCATTCCAAAAGAAGTTTCGAGTTCTTGCGAAGCGGCTTCCTCCCTGCTACCGTATTCACTACGAACTTCAAATAAAATTTATATACTTTCAATATTTCCCGTTAAAACAAGACGCATTGAAAGCTACGAAGCCCAAAATGATCTTAGATGCTTCAAGGAGTATTTACGTGATCTTACGTTAATTTATATTTTCGAACTACCCGATGAATTATAGCTGCTCTAATTTACTCTTTAAGGCACTCGCTTTCGAGTAAGCTCAACCATTTTTTCCATTTTTCCATTTGAGTCGATTATCCAGTCGATGTATCAACTAATGAGTTTGCGGCAGTCAATCGTGTGTGCATTTTCATTATTTTCGAGTGAAAAATTTGTCGATCCAAAATATATTAGCATATTCAAGGGAAAAATATGGTAAAATATTGTTCAAATATTTGATGTAAAAACTACTTAATCTCACTAATGACAGATATATCAACATGTGACCAAAAGTAAATAATTATTTTCGACGCTCTTCTAGTGCCATAAAATAATTTATAATAATAATTTATTTATGCTATTGTTTTGTTCATTTATTCACTTCTTCTTTCTAGTATTTACTGCATATATATTGGCATTGACACACTAATGATATCACCAATGTGCCGTCGTTTTAGTCTCGACTGAAAAACTTTTTTCTATTCGGCAGAAATCGAATTGCAATAAACTCACATAACGGTACTATCGAGGATGACTGTCGAATTTAATACGAAAAACACAGTTTAAATCGTTTTTCTGATGACATTTTTTTTTATGAAGAATTAAAAATGCCATAACTCTTTAGTGTTTGCTTTTGTAAGCTGTAAGAATAATTTCATTTTATCTACAAAAATTTGTAGAATAGAAAGCAATGCCATCTCTTTTAAATTAATCATAAAGGTTCACTCATTCTATATTAACTTTCTATTTCGATTCGGATACTATTGAAATGATATAGGTTAACTGTATTTGAAATGCTAGCACATGTAGAAAACAAGTCAAATGTTGAGATTCTTTTCGTCTAATTAAAATTCGTCAATGACTCTTGAAGGGAAACCAATTTACAAACCATGATCGTAATAATAAAATAATATCAAATATAATAGAAGATAATAGAAGAATAAAATATATTAGGCGTTTTTATAATAACATAAAACAATTTCTACGTCAAAAATAAGAAAAATAATGCAAGTAGAAAAAATCGTTACGAACCAAGACGATGAAAAGAAGATTTAGGTTTCCTTTATTTTATAGGTCTGCCATATCCATCATTACGCCTGACTACGAATGATTTGTCATTTTAGTTGCAGCAGAAGGTAATTTCTTGATCATTTTTGCAAACTTTGGAAGAAAATCTTGAAACGAGGCACGTGTATGGTCTTAAGTTCACGTAATCTGTCTACAATCGCGCCTATCGGAGACTAAAGTTTAAAACAAGATTGAAAAAGAAAATAACTCCTAATATTTACGTCTTTGATTTGTAATCTGTAGTAGGGAGAAATCTAAGCTGAGATATAAAAAAAAGCCACCACGCCGCTTGCTTGAGAAAGTCTATAGCGAAGGTGCTCCATTTAAAAATATAAAATTGGTTCAAACATGTATGAAATGGCAATTTCGACAATGAGATCCAAAAGCACTACGAAAAATCAAAGACGGTTGGAGACATAGATCTATGGGTGTTATTGGAAGATGGTACGTTAACAAAAAATCAACTTTTAAAGGCACAAAATATCAACTGCCAAGAATTTTGTAATGTTGGAAGAGAGAAGGTCTTGGAAAGAGGAAAATGAGCACGGCATGAGTGAACTAAAACGGATGGAAAATAAAAAACCAATTTCCGAAGTTTTGCTTTTAAGAGATAAAAAAAGGGTTGGAATTTCGTTACCCACAATGAGAAGCACGCGATGGTAATTTCAAAAAAAAGAGAGGTTTTCTGGAGAAGCAACAACATCGACGGCACTGTCTGAGTTCTTTGGAAAGTGGACAATGCTCTGCCTTTGGTGAACCGGAAAAAAATCATGTACCATGAGTTTTGAAGGATTATGCTACAATTAAATCGTTCTTTAACTTTCTTTTGAAATTTTTCATTTTCTATTGATCAAAAATCGTCGAAGCTTATATACGCGTCTACAAACGACTTTGTACCACATCTGATAGAATAACTGTGCTTTTCAATTATTTGATTGAAATCTAATACAATCATATTTCTGACGGTAATGGTAAACAGCTAGATCATTGCTTCGTCAACTTCTTGGAAATAGTCGAAAATCGTTGTTCACCTTTGGGATCTGAGGATCCGTATCACCCCACACAATTCGTATATCCTTTCATTGAAAGAAGGATGATACCTTGAATCATTCTAACACGTCACATCCTCACTGCTTAAATCTCCTCTTTCAAACATTTTGCTCGTTTTTCTGCTGGGAATGTGGAAGATCCAATCTCCTCATGCTATAATGCATTAAATCTAACTATTTCTGCATACGTTTCGATTAAAATCTCCATATATCGATGCTATGTCCCCTTCAATGGATCACACTCCTCTAGTAATATTGAAACTTCGAATCTCTTCGCTCAATAAATCTGACGAAACTTTTCTACCGCTTACTCTGATTTGACATGTAATTACAATTGACATATTGAAAGATTCAAGGTCACGCTGCCATTCCATCAAGTATACTTAAGTTATGCTGTGATAAGCCTTGTGGTCTTATCTAAAGAGCTTTTCACCATTCTCTTAAAAGTGGTGTTTTTCTTTTCTGTTGGAAGATTAACTTTCTTGTTGCAGTCGGTTACAAACTAACCACTATTTAATTTACTACCTTAATTTCGAATTTTCCTTTAAGTTCCAAGTGTTTGAAAGGAAAACCAAGAAACCAGGTAAGAAACAAAGTGTCAATCCAAATTTATGTGTTTTATATCCTATTCCCAGATTATAACCTTTTAGTGATTAATTCCGATCATAACTTAGTGTACGGTGACGATGTGAAACTATTTTCTTCCCTTTTCTTGAAATCGCTCGACTATCAGTTTCAAACTGACTTAAATAATTTGGTCGCACGGTGCTCAGAACATTTTATGAAATTTAATCTAAAAGGGCCCAAGAAGCGTTTATTCTTAAGGATGAATTTATTCACTACTTCATCAATTCACAATAATTGGTGAATGTACTTTCGGGTACGCACTTAGGGATTCTATTGGACCAAATCTTACATTTTAATCTACATATGGAGCTCTCTTTAAATAAAAATAAGTTAGCGTTTGGTTTCATTAAACTGTCATTTTTCACTGTATTTTTTAAAACATTTCATTCAAAATTGTTCGAGAGTTTTGGTGTATCTGTTACCAGTAACGCTAGTAACGCTGTTAATTAGCAGCTATTTGAACGCTTACTACGCTACTGACTGGTTTCGGTCAAAATCGCGGGTCCGGCGAGATAAAAGGAAAACAAAAACGCATATCTCTAGTCAGTTTTACCTCAGCATTCTACGAAGTATAGTCTTATAAAATTACAAAAGATTGTGAAGTGCCTATAGAGTTCGGTAGTAGTCCAATATAAATGACAACAGAGTTGATTCCCAAGAACAGCTGTATGGTTGAGAGGCTTGCTTAAGAGCTGAATTATCATTAATAATATACGATCTAGTAGAAAATACATAGAAATAGTAACATTGCCAGATAGTACTAGTCATTTAATACTGATAAAGGAAAATAGTCATTATTGATCAACTATTTTAAACACCATCTCTCCATTAGAGGGCGACATAAAATTTACAAAATATGTACTCTACACTTAGCCAACAGGAACATCAAG
The DNA here is from genome assembly GCA_000688735.1 of Glossina austeni. Lineage (NCBI taxonomy): Eukaryota > Metazoa > Arthropoda > Insecta > Diptera > Glossinidae > Glossina > Glossina austeni. The sequence goes on along the minus strand of KK503146.1, from coordinate 39,230 downwards.
ATCAAATAGTGAGGAAATAAAACGAGAGTGAGCAGCCACCGAAAGTTTAATTTGCTTAGGCGCATTTAATCGGGGTAATAAAAAAAAAAGTACAATCAACATAAATAAAAGCAATAAAGTTAATAGAAAATAAAATAAAATGAACTAAAATTAACTAAAAATAAAAGTCTAATCATTTAATATCGTATAACAAATTGAATTAAAGTAATAAATCGAAATATGAATAAAAGGAATATCATAAGTTATAATAAAATAAATTAAACTAAAAAAACCAACTTAAATATAATAATTAACATAAAAAAACCTATAATAAATCACAATAAAATAAACGAAGTTTTAATAAGATAGAATCTAAAAATGTAATATAAAATTAAAATCAAATAAGATTTATAAAATAACCAATAACAAACTGAAGAAAGTATAATATAACCAATTAGTAATCGAAGTTAAATTAATATAGATCAAGTCTTTCAACGTGATCATAATAGAAAACTTAACAACAACATATATAACATAAATTTATCTTTCTGATAATAAAACCAATATAAAATAAATTAGAAATTAAAATAGAGGATATAATAAAATATAACTTAATAAAAATTAATATAGAGAATTATAAATATTATATATAATAAAATAAACAAAATTTTGTTGTATTGCTCTCTTCTTAGCTGTTCCGAGTGTTAAAAAAAAAATGTTTACCCATATATACATATAAGGACGTGATAACATATAATCCCAGGCCCGATTAGGTTTTAAATATCTTACAGTAGCAGACAAAAAACATTTGTCCTGAGAAAATGTCTACTATTTTTAGAGCTAGTGTAACATACTTAAAGGGCTCATAACAAATTTGAGTAGTTCGCTCAAATTGGGGGGATTCAACAATGGAAGTCTGCTCTATAGAATTTTTATAATTTTACGTGTTAGTAAGTGGAAGTGTAGTGTATGTATGAACTTACTTCGCCAACCAGTATCATTCAAAACAAATAAGTTAGAAAACATTTTAATAATTAAAATAAAAAATGTGAATAATAAACTAATAGTAATTAAGAATTCGACAAAATAACTAATGATGCTAATGATTACGTTAAATAATATGAATTATAAATTAATACTAGTACTAATACTAGTTAAGTTATTGACAAAATAACTAATTTAATTAACAATAAAATTTAACTCACCCATTGAAAAACTCGCCGAATGTACGTTGGTGTTTTTAATTAAACAAGAATTTTTATAATTTTTTTTTAATAAAAAAATTAAACAATTAAATAACTCTGTTAAAGAGCGCTGCGATGCTAAGAATTTAAACACTCATCATGGGTTTCGGAACTACGATGCCTCTGCAAACATGAACCTATCAAAGCAGATGTAGTAAGAACTGCTGAATTTGATGTAGACGATTTTTCGTAATGATAAAACGGGACGAAGATGGCGAAAAAAGTTCAACATACACAAAACTAATTGGATGCTGATTTAAAGGCTCATCAAGAAACTGGAAACTCGCCGGCTTTGACTATATCATTTTCGCTTTTTCAATATCAATTTGATTATAAGACAGGGCTCAAGTGAATGCATGCATAGGCCGGCATCTAAAGTGTCATAAACCTTTTATACTTATATGGCTTACGCCGGTTATGGCATGGATTTAGTCAGTAATATTATTTGAACAAAACTCGAAACAATTTTAACAGAAATATAACTACTCCGAACTTCGTTACTTATGAATTCTTTAAATACATTACATGTTCAACGATTAATTTCATTACATTCCTAATTCGTTGTACTGCGTTTACAAAACCGTTAATTGCAATTTTAATACGATATTAAAGGCTTGTAAAACATGAAAGTCAATTTTATTCTTTTCATAAAAAAAAAGGAATCCTTCCAAATTAAATTTAAAAAAAAGTTGTTGATGACTATAAACTCAAGTCAGAACTCCCTCCCTCCAAAGTTTCTTTTTTCCTTGAAGACAAAGAAATAAACATCGCGTACTCATTTTCCTACACTAGTATATAATTAAAATTTGTGTCGTGTAGTGAATATAGATACAATTTGCAAAGATACTTAATAGAAATAGTAAGATCACAAATTTTCGACAAGTTAAAATTGAACATACCCAACGTGCCAAAATCTTCCAATAACTGTTGATCGAGACCACAACTCCCGATCTTGTCGTGTAAAACTGGTTTAAGTTAAAGATAAATCTTTCGACCAGATGTAGAATTTGGGATAAGAGATAAAACTAAACTTCGATACACCTTGGAATAAATCAAAAATTTTACAAAACGATAATCAAAATAGCTATTAACTTGCGTTGTACAGGTGTCAAATAAATAAAGAATAGTTCAAAAAGTCTACTAACCTTGTTTTAACTAAAAAAAAATATACCCGTAAGGTGACCTCAAAGAGTAAACAGGGCTAATTTCTTGCGACGCGACGAGCTCCAAGCTCGCGTAGGAGAGTTTGGTGTTGACATCAACGGAATCGTGCGGGGGATGAGTCGCCGCTGGACTCAATTCATCGGCAGGGAACACAAGACTGAGATTACTGACCGATTGATGGAGTTCCAAACGGAATACGAGATGCTCACGAGAAACCGACCGCTCTTACCTGCTCCTCAACTCAAGATAACAGCGGGAAACGGAGAAACGGATGACCTGACTTCAATACCTTTATCCTGTGTCGAGACAGGACAAACTCCAACAGCAGCAGATGTTCAAAACACCAATCGTCCATCGGTATCTACATTACATCAAGACATCGCAACCTACCGTAATGACCCTAATCAAAATACCCAGTTAACAGTTCCAACTGTCGGGGTTAATCGGATTTTAACGAAGGCTGGCGATCCAAGATCGACGTGCTCCGAAGATGGAGACTTAATTGTTCCGGAAAACGGAATTCCTCTGATTTTCATTGAACGGGTTGAAGAGCTCGCGGAGGCATATGGCACTGGTAAGGATCGACTACCGGCCACAATGATGAAGACGCGTCGAGATGAGGCCAAAACATGGTACCACAAAAATAATCAATAACAAACATTGTTCGATTTGGAATCAGTTTAAATCAGATTTCAACCGTCTTGAACGGCTAAGAGAACCATTCCGAGACTATGTGCTTTCGATACAAAACTTGATGCGACATACCACGATGACCGAAGAACAGAAGCTAGAACGCATCTGTACGAAGGCGCAGCCGGACTATCTCTGGTACATACTATGCGTCGAAATTTCAAAAACCTCTCTGAACTTACGGAGCACGCCAATCAATTGGAGCCAATACCAACCAATAATATGCCAGTGAATCGAGAGGCGTAACAATATGTACGGCAAGGCGATCAGTTGATTAATATGAGCCGGGAATCTAGCATGGTCCTCTAAGGAGGCCGAGTTAACACAACAAAAGCGGGGGTGTGTCGGAAATGGACATCATCAATATACATATTCGAACGAACGAGCCTTATATTCCTGGACATGTGGTCATCGTGGGGTCCGAACCATATATTACTACCAGCAAGGAAACTACGAGAGAGTCCACCGTCGGCAAAAGGGAATTGGGCTCCGAATCGAATACGCCTCGCGTAATCATAGAATGTAAATAAATTCCGTCAGCCGAAGGAGATATACCGCCTGATCACACAAGTTTACGTTTGGGAAACAACAGAATCAACGCTACCATTGCCATCGCGGGGTAGAGGGTCACATCCACAGTTGACGCTGTTAGAACGGACGTGTACAAGCATACCTCATCGAGCAAATATATTTCTGGCGCATGGAACACTATTGAAAACCGATGTCGTTTTTACTTGTGCCGTGGAATTTGGGAATATGACGACTCTGGTCCGTTTCATCGTTTGAGGGAGCCGAGCCAATTCTACTGGGGTATAATTTTCTTCAAACATTTGGAGCTACGCTGATTTGCTCTGACAAACTTGCACCTTGTCGACCAGGAAAACAACTCAAAGATTCAAAAATTTTGAGCCAACTGCCAAGACAATACGAACACTCGAGCGCATGGGTGATCCTTTCAAAACAAAGAAACTTAAGTTTACTGTAAATACCGAGAAGATAACTACAGAGCTTGAAACAGTCACGGAGATGGAACAATATTAAATCGAGCGATTTTTACGCAATCCGCAATTTACGAGCTTACAGGAAGTCGGGAACGTTGCAGAACACACCATCGAAAATACGAAAATTACAAGCCATCTTAGACCGATTAAGAGAGGCGCGATACACCAGCAGTTTGGACCTTAAAGACAGGTAGTGGCAAATTCCACTTGCGAACACCAGTAAGGCTAGCACCGCGTTTACGGTGTCCGGGCAAGGACTCTCGGCATGGAGAGTGATACCATTTATATTAAATTCTGCTCCTGCGACATTTCAAAGAGCATGGATAGCGTGAGCGGCCCCAATATGGAACCACACGAATTTGCATATCTAGACGATATTATTGTCATAGGAAAAGCTTTCGAAGAGCACTTGACGAGAAATCTTCCGTCATGTGAGAGAAGCCAATTTGCGCATTATCGCGGACAAGGGCCTTTTTATCCAAAAAAAATTAAAGTAACTTGGTCATGTGATTACCGAGCAATGGATACAAACGGACTGCAAGAAATCGTCGCCCATCAGCGAAACGCCAATATCTAAGAACGCCTGCAACTTAAAACGATTTTTGGAATGGCCCTGTGGTATCCACAATTTGTACCCGGATTTTCTTCTAGCTCAAAATCCTTTACCAAATTACTGGAAAAGAAACTGGCGCTGGACAGAAGAACAAGAAACTGCATTCGAGATCTTCAAACCAAACTGACATATAGTCTTATTCTAGCACGTCCAGATTTTTCAAAAAGTTTTTTTCGACGGACTGATACCAGGGATTCGAGATTAAGAGCTGGTTTCACTAAACAAATCGACGGAGAAGAGCGCGTGACCGCCTATACTACCGGATATCAAAATGGAGTACTTAGCCACAATCTTTGGAGTCCGCAAGATGAGGCCCTAGTTAGAAGGCTAACATTTTAAGATTGTGACCGATTAGCCACGTGAGATTTAGAGCTCTAACAATACGATTTTTAAATACAATATCGGCGTGTAATGAGCAACGTAGTAGCAGAGGCATTGTCGCGACAACCGGTGGATAAATTCGATCCCATTGCAATTTATACCACGCCGTGCGATATGCCACAGCAGTTAAACTAATAAACACTTTCCGAGCACGATCCCATGTCCCTTGTCACCACGGAACTATAACAACAGTATTATAATTTGTTGCCTGCTCACAAAAATTTGTCTTTGCTTATTGTCTTTTGCTTTTTCATTACCGTTCCTTTTAAGTTACTTTTTCCCGACATGAAGTAATCGATTTCATTGACAGATGATTTCAAAAAGGAGATAATGGGATGTCATAATGCACAACATTGGATTTCCAACCAACGGAAATGGAGGTCGCGAGACAACTCTCCTGACTCCACTAGTAGCATATCATCTCAATCCTTGGGAGGGCTGACTCAAGCTAAGGGAGCATTTACCCTCAATAGCCCGTTGATTACGTCCAGTGAAATAAGCTCATCTAAATTGACGATTGCGGTTAAGCCGGCATTAGGCTTCATAAGTGGGAGTTTCGGATTGCCGATCTACCTATGTCCTCGTAGAGTTGCGAACTCTAGCCCAAGAGACGAGACTTCTGAATCAACGGACACAGAAGATGGTCAACGACCAGGGCTCATTGCTATTGCCAGATCCAGTGCAAAATACCCTGGATGACGGATATCGGATTACGACTACGAGGGTGACGATCAGAGTGAACGTACACATACATATACCACCTGTCGTCAACTGTTACCGCTTTCCCTACAGGGTGAAGAAGCTGCAAGTCGAACTCGTAATCGTTCCAACGTCAGACATTTGCCCCGGATCCATATGCATCCTCAGTACCCGAGTAACGAGAGTTACACCTGTAGAGCCTACATCATGGGCGGAACCATCGCCATCGGGGAGGAACTCCAGAACCTTCGAAAATCCTTCTTACTCTGGCTGAGATGCAACGCCACATCCACGAATCTATGATAAGATTGGCACACGGATCACTCAAGGCCAACCACGTTCATAAATAAAATGAGAACACTTATATGAAATGAGGCTCTAAAGAAGTTTCAATTTTACCTGCAATTTTAACGATCACTTAGAAAAAATACTCCAAGCAATATAGTTAGACCATGGCAAAGATTAGGAAGAGTATACGCGCCCAAAATTTCAATGCATTTTTCAAGCTGCATTATTATACCTACCAACATATAAGAGAAGGAAAGTTTATGGTCAAGTGCACTTATATTGTATGCGACTAAATTCTTTCGAAAATCGAAAAGTATCTTATATGTAAATATCTCAACATATAGTTGTTGTTCGCAGGATCTATATCTTTTTATCTACAAATTTACAAAAGCAAACTTTTTTATGCTTGAAAGAAAACATGGATTACCGATCTCGTGTTGCTTACCCGAACGCATGGCTCATTTCTGATATAACTTCCTTTGTTAATATTTAATGTTTATTTCTGCTATGTCTTACTAAAAGAATTTTCGTTTTTAGTAGCTACATAATGTGTTAGTTATACCAGCTGTGTGGAGAGCCGAAATAAGGTGGTATTATAAACATAGCTACGGAAGAAGTGTTCGACGCTTCCAAAAATCCACATTGGTCACACGCGATCGAAGAAACTGGGATATAGATTTTTAAAAGTGGGCGTGTGTGTAGAAATATCACAATTTTATAGATCTGATAGAATTATTTCCACTTGTCTAAAAAATTTCATAAAGTGTGTAATTGTCTTAATTAACATTTATATGTAAAAGTATAAACTTAGTCGATGCATTCTCAATTTATTTCATTCTTTCTCAAAAATTTTCTACTTTCGGCATTAATGCAGATTTCTTTTTCTTTTCCTTTTTCTTCTTTCTTTTTTTTTCTTTTCTTCTTTTTTTTTATTTGAAAATTCAAGTAATTTAGAAAACTATTAAGTAACCATGTTGATTGTTACGTAAACAAAAATGTAATCTTTTTTCTTTATATTTATTGCAATATACAATGGCTGTACTGCATACTAACATTGGGCGCCAGTTTGCTATAATAGACAAAAATATAAATTTTCTTTTTGTTTTTTTTTTTCTATTGTTTCTTTTTTTGGCGTCCCGCTCACAAGCTGTGACCTGACCCATGATGTAAGTCCGTCCGTAAATCGGTTCTTGTTGTTAGAAATCATTTCTCTCTTTTTTTTAAGCTGCGCATAAAAAAACAAAGGAGAATACTTTTTTCTCTCTCTCAATAGTGTATTACAATTTGTGTTTTGTTTACCGTTATTTATCGTTTGTTTTATATTTATATATTCTTTTTTTTTTAATTGGCTGGCAATTAATATTAGGTACAATTATTTGACGATTTTTTTTTTTTTGCATATATAATTATCATAAATTCAATTTATTTTCCTGAATTTTATCTCACATTGCACACGACTTGTAGTAAGTAAACTTTTGACAATACTTTTCAACAAAAAACAAAAAAAAGATGTTCATGTTGATATTATAAGCGGACAGATGGATGAAACGACCTTCTTTACTCTCAAAAACCAACTCCTCACTCAACGTGGTGTTGAATTAAAAACAACAAAAATAAAAGAAATATTCTCAAATCATACAGACGGACTTTGGACTTTTTGTATTTTAATAATTCTCTCTTGCATAATAACGTTATTTAGAGAGAGAAAGAATTATGAATAGAGGTTCTTCATAACTGTAGGCCGTTATTATAATTTTGCCTACTCTATTGGGATAGAGCAGAGGACAAAGCAGACCGACGGAACCCCTACCTTCAAATGTACACGGACGTTACAAGCGCAAGACGAAAAGCGTGTTTATCTAGACCGCTCTGCTTCATCTCTGCTTTCAACGAGCGTGAGCTTGCACTAAATACGTGCCCTTGTCTTCTTGTTTGCCTTGCCATTCCTAATCCTGACTTCTAGCCAAAGGTAATATTGCCAGTAGAAAAACCATTACTTCTACTGCAATGGCTGAGAAATTGGCACTTCCGTTGAGGTTAGATAACTTTCATCCGTAGCTCTTCCTGTACACGAAGAGGTTTCCCGTGCTGCTCGTGCATGTACGTCCAGAAACGTCGAACTGGATAAGATAGGGTGACGTATTCTGATACCTTGCAGTCTTACCCGCAGTAGTAAGAGAGAGTTTGCTAGAGAAACCTAGGTTTGTCCAATGTAAAGTTGATAAATAGTGTCGTCGATGAGCCGGCGTTATGATATAAAATAAACTTAAATGTTACTATCCGACGGTAAATCGTAAGTGGAGCAAATTCAGTTATGAACTATTTATCCCACTTTGAATACTTGGAAAAAATTTTAAATGACATTTAATATAATAATAATATAACATACGAATATATTATAAATTATACTTCTTGCATGTAAAAGCGACTTTTAGACTGATTGAAATATCCTTTTTACAAGGCCTTCTAAATGTACCAGCGTCCACTGAGCAACGCCATCAACCGTGACAATTTTCCGTAACAGTTTCGGTAGCATAAGCAATCAGGCAGGCTACGAAAAGTAAAGGCATAAAAAAGAAATCAGCAAACAGACCTAATCATTGTTTTTGCAAGCATTTTGCAAACTAGGTACAATGATTGCCTTGCTTCTTAATTGCCGTGGAATGCTTTTAACTTCCTCTGTTTTATATTACTTGTTGGCATATGTTGCGCTCTGTTGTTATGCGGGCATTGTGCGTTGTCGCGTTCAAATTATCCGAAGGAAGTACTATATACAGCTATTCTCGAGTAGGGATTGCACATCAGTGGCGTACTCTCGTTTTCGCAAGCAACTTTTGAGCGAAATTCATCTAAAAGCAAAACCACAAGTAGAGAATACACAAAAGCTGTTATTGCTCTCAAGATTTTATGCGTCGGAAACGGAAGACACATTATCGCACATACACTTACTTATAGTGAATATAGAATAACTTTGCGGCCGTTCACAGACATAAAGTTCGATTCTTCTATTTACAATAAACACCTTGTTAATATAAGTTAATGGTCGTGTTTACAATGTAGTGTATATGTTAAGAAAAATAACAAAGCAATATATACTTTAAAACAGCATAACGAATATATGTAAATATTTTGTTTTTGATTGTTAGTTAATATTTTTCGTAATATTTTAAGAATGATTAAATTTCTTCAAGTATTTAAAATAGGAGTTTTCAAGCTTGTGTTACTACGTATCAGTGAGCATTTCATCAATTATTTAGATATTTTCCGTAAATTCATATTAATCAAAGAATACAACATAGACTCCTCTAATATTATACGTAATCGTTATTTTTCCTGACTGCTTGCTCGGAGCTGCGAAAGAGTCGATGATTAGGCATCCATACCCCAATATGACTCCTTTCGATTTTAATAATATAAATTACAATAATCATCTATATATAACTTATTATTATCATTACAAATAATATCAATATAAATAGCCATATAAATAAATACCAAGACTAAAGTCTTAAAGCACTAGCATCCGAGGCTATCCGCCCTGTTGGAAATTCCACGTTGCGATTTGAACCCACCACCGTCGTATTTTTAATCAAAAGGATATATATATAATACTATGTACATAAAAATTATGGGTAATTCTCTAAAGGGAAACGAAAAGGTCCCTTAAGAGACCGCGCGTAAAAGCCAGCGGAAGAGAACACTCTCCGTCTATATATAAAAGCAGCGGCCCCCTAACAACAGCGAAAATATTACATAGACTGTACTCCGTAGTCTGGTAAGAAAATTTACAGCTGTTAAATCAGACACCATCGTTTGCTCTTCTAAAAAAAAGGACCACGAAATTATCCGGTATTCAGCGAGTAAAGTAAGCCAGCAAGAAACGGTAACGAAAGAACGGTAACGTTGTTAAAATAATTAAATTGAACATTCACGCAATTAGTGCATGTGACAAATTGACTTCGCTAACAGAAGAAAGAACGCCAAGTAAAAAATCGTGCAACAAGTGCAATAACGGAATACAAATCATCGCCAATATTTGAAAGAGAGTAGGTATCAAATAGTAAATGCTTATTAATTCGCTATCTCAGGTAGTATGTATCTCAGGTAGTTGAAAAAGTTAACTTCCACGTAGTGGCTGTACTATCAAGAAGGAACTGAAATGGAAGTAAAACCTTTAATAACTTGGGCAATGATCACACAGCAAACTACCACGGCTACGGACTGCAATGAAATGAAATTAAATGTAATTTCGAAACACGTACCTAACTTAACCAAAGTGATCCCACTGAAAACGCAGACTTAGCAAGCCTTCTTTACAGATCCTTCTCGACCATTCACATTTACTTAAGCCTCAACGCAAACAAATTCCCACATCTGAATAGCATAACTCATTCAAAAGTTGCAATCGTTCATGACAAGAAAGGAAAGCGTGATGGCAATGGCTTCGACGACAACGTCTGATATCTTGCATGCTGCCAGGCGTGTTGCAAGAAATACTATAATCAAAATTAATTAATTGAAATCAGTTTGACTAAGAAATTAGCTGGTTAAAAATTTGCCTCTGAAATGGGAACGGTCTCAGCTAACACAAACAAAAAGTGGAGAGCTTTGTTGAGACTAGAACGCTGTCGGAAAGCGCATCTTGTGCACCAACTACTATTAGAATAATATTAATATTGCAATTTTTCAGTATTAGGAATTTTAGAATTTTTAGGTTAATTACTAACAGGTTTTATTTAAAGCAATCACGTTCTTTTATTTTTATTGCAAGTGTTCAAGATAATCGTAAGAAACCTCTTATTAGAAATTCTCAGTTGAAAAGAAAGACGGAATAATTATTGAAAGAAAGCAGCTTCCTCTCGTTCTCGTCGAAAGCATCACGATTCAGAAAAATTAATCCGCCATTTATTCTAAGGTAGTTGTTTATCTTAAAAAAAGGGTAAATAGCGCAGCAATTTACGTTGCAGGTAGCAGCCAAACCTTTGGTGTATACACAGTAGGAGACTTTGTAGCCTTTAATCATTAGAAAATTCTGAGCTGGTAAAAAAAGAACTGCCTAGACTTTGCCCAGAAGTACCTTTGAAACCGAATTATAATTTAAGTCATAGAAAAAGTTAACGTGCTAAAAGGATCTTCCACATAATCTGTAACTAGCATTAGCACCTACACGGTGTCACAGAAGACAACATTTGTTGAAGTCCGATTTAAGCTGTTTCGTAGAACAGGGAACTCTGTCAATTGCAACTCACAATATTGAAGGATTTACTACACTAAATGGAATCAACAACTTTTGCTTAGACAAAAAGGTGGCCGATTAGTAAAATGTTTATTAATAACTGATTTGTGTAATAGAAATCAGACACTGCAATACAGAGGATTTAAGCATAAGTATATTGCTTACATAATCACACGCCACATTTCCAATTACCCCGAAAAAGAATTAGGGGAAAATTCAGTTGGAATTATAAACACAGCGTTACAGAGTAATGGCCAAATCCAATATGTTGTGCTCTTAGGTCACCTTAATATATGCCTTAGGTAGGCAAAGACCTAGAACTGCGAACCTACGCGACTACCTATAGTTATTCTAGTTGAAGTTTGAAGTTTAGTTTTAGAATGTACACTATATTCATATTGAAATGGGAATAATAATACCGATTTTCGATAAGGACTAGTGCCCTTAAAAAAATAGGTAAATAAAAGAAGTAGAAGAGTACTTTTTGTAAGACGATCGAATTAGTCTTGTTAGCAAAGCACTTTTGGGAGGAAAAATTGAAAAAAGAGAAAAAAGAAGAAGAAGAAATTTCTGGATGGTTGGAGTAGTTTTCGAAATGCACAAATTTATTTATTTATTTTTTTTCTTGTATTTTATATTATTTGTTTATACATAAAGTTCAGTTAAAATAAATTGCCAGCCGCATCCATTTAACTCTTAGATGTAATCCTTATACTAACACGAAGTCTATAAGGAGAAATAAAGAAAAAAAAATAACCGAAATATAAAAAGAATAAAAGAAATCAAAGAATCCGACGGTGAAATTAAGTAATAGATATCATTTCGATTTTTGCAAAGCACTCTGAACGGATTGAAAAGCGCGTAATTACAGATACATTGACTACGCTTTAGACACGGAAGACAAATCATCTATTAACTTAATCAGAAAGGAAAGCTTCTCTCAACAAGCAATGTGGGCAGAATGATTGTAGAAGAAGGAAAAGAAGGAAACACCAAGAATAAATATACGTTCCTCAAGTGACGGGTAGGCTAACAAAAGCAACCTATTTTCATAATGAGGCAAAGAGACAAGCGGGTATTAACCCAAATTGTTGACGGGAAGAGCAGGTATTTAGATTTATTATGTTTATATTCACTTATCTTTGGACGACCATTTAAAGAGAAACAAAGTTTTTTGCATCTCTTTTGAATTTAATTTCATAAGACTTAGTAAGCATTTCGTAAACAAATTATTTAAACCAGTTCGAAGCTAACAAAAGCGCGATTAGCGTACATTAAGATATGGCTGGGTTTAATCACCGACGAGAGATCGTTGATGTATAGAATAGAAAAAGGGGTCCTAAGTAGCTGCTTTCAGAGCCACCAGTCGTTACCGGGAATTCATCAGAGGTGGTGGAGTTACACAGAGCTATAACGATCTACTATTATCTACTTATCGATTTCAACAAGTACAAGGGGAAGCCAGTGCAGTGGAGCTTGAAAATCGTTAATTAATATTAATTAAGAGAAACACCTTATTAAATTGGTGCTTAGGACATCTGTGCGAGAACTACTGGAAACAGCTCTAAACATTGCAAGTAAAATCTATGTGGTTCGCGTAACAGTTGATCTTCCTTTTCGTAAGCCACGCTGAAATAAATGGGTAAATATAAGATTTGATAGCGAAAGCTAACTATTGAGTAACAATTCGTTCAAACAATTTAGGTAAGATACTCAACTTGGTAATACCTCTATAGGTCTTGAGGATATGTCTGTTTCCACTTTTGCAAATTGGAATAAGGAAATTACTCTTCCAACATAAAGGGAAAACGTCTAGTGACAAAGACAGACCAAAAGTCTTTGAGATAACATCAATTTGCGCGTTAGAACATAATTTGGGTATACATGAGGAAATGCCATTAGACATAGGCTCACAACTATATTTCAGATATTTCAAATCTTGTAAAACGTCATTTTCTGAATTGATCGATTTGGGAATCGGATTCGAGGCTGGGATTCGGTACAGGTAATTAACAGTTAAATCGAAAAAGGAGGCTTCAATATCACCCGAGGAATCGAAACCAGTGCCAGTGGCATGGGAGGATATATGGAGATTCTTCTCTTGGAGTTAGCAAGCTTATAAAAATATTGGATATTAGAAAGCAGTGAGGAGTTCGTCAATCGAAGGTATTTGAAATGCATTTGGTGGTTAAGGTAATTAAATCTATGTCTTGCAGCAGTGCGGTCGAAATAGTCGTACCCAAGACCACTTTTCATATTTTTTTGGAGAAATTTGTTTTTTTCTATTTTTTGTTTTTTTTATTTTGTGTTAATTGCTTCAATAGGGTTAATACGTTGTAAAACGATGGTATTGGTGTTTCAATATTCCCAACAGAAAAATCGAGCATAATGTGATAAGATTTAAGCAGTAAAATATTAGGTTTTTTAAAATCATATTGTATTGTTACAAAAATGCCTTATTTGATAGCACTCTTGGTAAAAATTTGTGGATTTTCCAAGAAATCAAATTCGAAAGAAAGGGAACACCCAGATACATATTTCCAATGTGTTACAATTAACAAAACATTTGACGTAAAAAGGGATTAACACAAAAATGGAAGGACCATATAAAATTGTCAGGACGATAACTGACAGTTCCTCTCCCTTATGTGGTAGATTTATTATTCTGCGCACTTCCAGGAATTCCCAGGTTTACATTGCCAGTGTCTTAAATTAATTTTGCGGTGAGAGTTGCTGGAATCATTTGCGTTATGAACTTCGTATAGTTTCCCTCTCTAATAACGTGTTTCGCCCCAAACTTCTCAACTCTTTTGTTGATTTTATATGATTAGTTTTTAAATAAATGAATGTAAGTGTGTGTTAAAATTGGAGCTCTATTTCTTTCGTATTTTGCTACATATTTTATTGTGGCTTGTAATTTGATTATTCTTTATGTAGATATACTAATTGTATTTAAGAACTCAGCATTTTTATTACTATGTACTTTATTACTATGTACTATATATATGTACTATATATATATATATATATATATATATATTGGCCTAGATAGCTTTGTATTACCATGCTGAATAAAGAGATAAATAACCAAATCAAAGCCCTTAAAAAATATCTCTAAACGGTTAAATGCGAAGAAAAAGGAAAAAACAAGATTTTATATGTTCAGCAGGTAAGCGTGCTGCATTCATTCATTTAATTCTTCGTTTATACATTCAATTGCTCCTCTTTTCATATATTCGCTTATTCTTTCATTCATTTATTTATTTATTGGTGTATGGATTTATTCGTTCATATATTCGTTTATGCATTCATTTATTGATTTATGGATTTATTCATTCAATCCTTTATACATTCGTTTATTCATTCATTTATTGATTTATGGATTTATTCATTCATTCATTCATTCAATCACGCATTCATTCAATCATTGATTCCTTCATTCATGCATGAATTCAGTCAATCATTAATTCATTCATTCATTCCTTCCCTCCTTCGTTCGGTCATTCACCTACTTATTCATTCATTCTTTCATTCCTCGTGCTTCAATTATAAATGCAATCATGCATTCAGTTATTCATTCGATAAATCTTCAATTCATTCATTTTTACAGGCATTCCTGCGTTCAATCATTTATCCATTCATTCATTTATTCATTCGTTCTTTCTTTCATTTATCCATTCTTTCTCTCCTTCGTTTATTCGTTCATTTGCTCCTTCTTTCATTCGTTGATTCATTCAATTGAATTCGGCTGTTAATTACTTTTAGCTCCGTTTCATGTGTAAGTAAATAAGTAAATAATTTTTTTTTTTAATTGATAGAAAACAAAGAATGCGGCTTTCAATATTTTTATTTTGACCAGAAGCTCTTAAACGTTTGAAATAATATTTGCAATCCGCAATCTTTTCCAAAAGATTTTTCGGTTGATCAGAATTTCTTAAAATTGATTATTTTTAATTCTGGATTATAGCATTGTACACTTATAACAACTGTAATGATTTGAAAAATAGCATATATAAAACGTGATGCAAAAAGGCAATTTTAGCAATGAACTTATAACAGCCGTTATAATATTTCTGGTGGATTTGAAGACGAAGATTTAAAAGGTGCCCTACTTAACATAACCCCAGAAGCCTATGCCATTCTAGATAACTGGTGCGACTCATTGATAAGAACTTTTACCACACAGTAGAATAAGTCATTTGCAAGCAACAACAATATTACACCAGGAGGAAAAAACCAATTCTATAAAAACTAGCTCAGAAGGAGTATGTTAATACTACCAGAAGATCCGCGGAAAGTGCCGAAAACTTTTCACCTAAAATAGCAAAACCAATTCCGGATAAAAAATTCTGTGTACTATAGAATTCATAACACTCAAACGAAACAACACAATATTTATTGCAAAATCTGTAGTTGTAGAACGTTCTAATTGGCGCCCCATTACGATTTCAGACGTTCTAATAAGAGAATTCCATTATATTCTTACTAAAAGATTAGAAGCTCTTCCAACTAATAATGAAAGAAGACGATTTAGAAGATTAGACAGATGAATACAATAATCAAATATCACCGGATCAAAGCCTTAAACCAGTTTAATCTCGAAAAAGAAAATCATGAATTGGTTATTTGATAATTTAAGTTTTCCAAAACTGCTCTAGAAGCAGCAACAAAAACAAATTTGGAGGAAATGCCAGTTTGCGGAGAAAGTCTATTTGAATTAATATGTCAACTAAATCAACTCTCTAGTATTAGGATTGGAAATTCAATGATTAGGTGGGTTTCCTAAGCTGATGATATGGTTTCATTTTCGCAAGGAAGACGCCAAATTAATCACTTTTCTTCTTTCCTTTCCTACGGATGACTAAAAATTAATACCACCAAACGTAACACGATTTCCTTGCGAACTTCTCCTGCAAAAAAAAAATTTTTACTGATAAAACTCCAATTAATTACGGATCCGAGTTTACACCTATAGCCTGCATTGATAAGAAGCTAAAATATCTTAGCGCTAAGTTCATCCTCTTTGAAGCAGAAATTTGTACGATTGAACCCCTATTTAATTAATTGTAACAACATGTGCCTGTGTGTCTATCAGACCTACACTTATGTAGCAGTACAGTTGAGCACCACTTTTGTGAAAGCACTCTACACCTTTAATTAACCAATGTAGTAGCAAGTCTATGTCCCCTAGTGTCTAAAGCCGTTATTTAAATATAGTTTAGAGAAACCTCCCCGAGAATTGTATTGGGAGGCGCCTAAGTTGGGTCCGAAGATTCCTCTAATCTACTTTCTTGATTATAGCAAAATCCAACTTAGTTCATTTTTAAGAGTAAAAAAAAATAAATGTATACTATAAAGCATCTCTAATGAAAATGACTATTTAAAGAAACAATTAGAATAAATTCAATACAAATACCTTCCGAAGTCGGTACAAACACAAAAATGAACAAAGTTGAATTAGTACAGGTACTTGACATCTGCCAGTGAAATTTAGGATTTAAGATTTTTGGTAACTTCACCGCAACCAGATGCCTTTTATTGGCACATTCTTACCTTGAAAATATCACAACATCACAAACACATTGGTTGGCATCGTAATTTTATTTCTCAAGATAACAGCAAATGCTTTTGATAACAACAAGCTACTACCTCTTTCTATACAATTACCTAAAAATGCCTTGACTAAAGCATACACACTTCATCACATTATCTTGTCTGGAATATTATGTATTCGATCTACTTTGACGACGAGAACAATTCTATATTCTATATTTGCTTTAGCTTCACGACAAGTGTCTCCTTTTCGTTTTAAATAAGTTTTCAAGAACATTCAGGTTTAAACAAAATCAAAAAACATTATTGTTGTCATTGCTTTCTCGAAAAAAAATAAATAGAAACTACTTACCACTTTTATTTTTATAAATGTTTCTCTGCAACATTTACACAACAATAAACACATTTCATTTAATAAAACCCTTTATAATACATTAATACGCTAGCAAGTTAATCAATTAAGACTTCAAATGAGAAAATGTGAAAATGCCTTTGCTTTATATATTAAGATCAGAAGTTTCCCTTGACAGCGTTTAACAAATTTTTCGCTTGTTGTTTTCTTCATTGATTACAATAAAAATTTTTCAACATTTCTAATTTAATTGAAGTTTCTTCTGTGCACTGGCCGAAACAATTTGAACTCAAAAAAAAAAAACAATTTTTTTTTCCGACGCTTTCACAATTTTAATTTTTTTATTAATTTATTTTACATTTTAAAAAAAAAACGCAACTTGCACGATTTCTCAAAGCAAGCTTCTTTACTCTCCTCCTTCTTCCGTGCTGAATATTTGGCACCACCAAAACAGAGAAAAATGGCATCAAAATATGTCCTGCTATTAAACTCTCTCCCCTGCGCGATGTTAACAATCCTGTCCATGCATCGTTGCATTATTTTTTCAAAAAAGAAATTAAATAGGAATGCTAAGCTAAAATTTGATATTATGCAATCATGAGTACTTAGTGGAGTTCTTGTAGGACCAGTACGAAAATTAAGAATTATTTGAGATTTTTTGATGCCGCGTTTCATTGCTTCTCAACGCCTGTAACGCCCGTATATATAGATGTAGGGTGTTTCTGTCGGTCCGCTTTTGCTATTGTTTTTCAAAAGGAGCAATAAACGATGTAGCAGTGGAATTCCACTAACAGGTTTTTCTTTTTTATAATTCGTCAATTGTAGTTAAAATAAAAGAGAGAAATCATAAAAGTAGAAAAGCCTAAAGTCCGTCTGTATAACATAAGAGATTTTGCATAATGCAATCGGCCTGGATGTTCACAAATCTACACCCACTCAGCCTTCGACAAACATTGACGTGTTAGGAGACAAAACACGCCAATCGCAGATAGAGAAAAAAGAACGGGAAGAAATAGGTGAAAACGAAATAAGTCAAATAGTGAAGAGTGAGTTGAGCGGGAGACAGCAAGAAGATCGGTCGTGAGTTAATTAGTGGTCAGCGAACAGGAGGGATTTGGTCTGAAAGGAGTGAAAGTGGAGGTTTTGATTGTGGAAAAATTAAAAGCACTTTAAAAAAAGAAGGAATAAAACAGGTGTCATGGAGGTTTTTAAAATTCTTTTTTTAAGCACCGTAAGACTAAAAGACGACTTAACATGACTTACAAACAAGAAAACAAATAAAAATTTACAAAAAAAAATTACGATAGATAAGTTAAAATGATCAGGAAGACTTGAACATACTAAAATAGAGATGAGCTTTTCAAAGAAAAGAAATTAAAAACACAATAAATAAGTAAAGGCGTGGAACGTAAAAATTAAAAAAAAAGAAAGAAGAACACAAGATAAATACCAAGTCAAACTTTACAAGAATAATTAAAAGTACGATAAATAAGTGAAATTATAAATATAGGTCTTAAAGTTCTAAGATGAGTTCAAAAAGAAATATAGAGAGATAAGCTAAGAAAATAAAATTATATGTTATATATATATATATATGTAAAAAAAGAAAAAAATATAAAAATCTGTATATACTTTCTGTTGGTATGAATGAGATAGCTAAAGTGCTGATGGAGTTGTAATGGAGTAATGGAGTAAGTAAAAGCAATGAGATTCTGGGATGCCTAAGTGTGAAGATAATAGGATATGAACATCGTTACAAGTGCTCAAATGGAAGAAAAGTCGAACGTCGTCACTGTGAATGATGCTGTGAAGGTCATGCTGAGGTTAAAAGCATCAGAGCAATATTAATGTATATATATATATATATATATATATGTGTATATATTATTGTGCATATATAAATCCACAGACTATATCGTTACACCTATCTCTAATTTAGGCAATCAGTTAATTGACACACACAACATTCGTGGTCGGAAAAATGAATATTTTGAATACTATGCTACTACACAAAGCACTTCCTTCTGTGGGTGGAAAGGACTGAAGTAAGTGCCCAAGTGTGTTTGTAGTAACAGATTTCTCAATAAGCCAATCTCAGTTTTTCCTGTTATTGCCGGTGTCCGATGTTCTTGCAATAATCAACTGATGAGCAAACACAAGAACAATTTGGCGAGAACGAAGATTGATATTTTGTGTTCCGTCGTTACCTCATCTGGATCCTACTGCGGAATGGGTGTATGCAGTCATAAAAACCGTCCCCAAGTATAAGTAACAGCAGGTAAAGCAACAGAAACATTATAGATAACAGCAGCGCAACAGCAAGAAGGGGGCATAACAACAACCTTATCCAGAAAAACGACATTAATAACAGAAACAATAACACATCAGTAGCAACGAAAGCAAAGGTAACAGCAACAACAATGACAACAAGGCAATAATAGGAACCGTTGCAGAGACAGTCGCGACGATAACAGCAATAACAACAAAAACAATAGCAGAAACCGCAGTAAAGTGAACAATAACAGCAACTATAGCTGCAAAAGTAACAACAACAGCAGTATCATATGAGGAAAAGTAGAAACTACAAGAATGATAACAACAATAGTAGCGACATCAGCAAGAGCGAAAAAAGGGCATGTAGATGTTGATGCTTGTATTTCAAACAAGTTTGTAAGCTCATATTTATATACTATAAATATACCAATCGTGTGCTGTGAACAGACGTCTATTCTATGTGAGTGAGGGTAAACATTCGAGTGGTAGTGGTAAAATCATTAAGTAATAAGTGAATGCATAGTTCGCTTATTTGAATTGATTGTAACTGTAAATTAAACCGAAATTTAATTTTTTCACAAAAAATTTATGTCCGAAGTTAAACATAAACATAAACTTTAGTCAATTTGAAGGCTAAATTGTTGACCCATAGTTTTCGCACAAACAATTTAAGCATGAAATAAATTATTGAAAGTGATTTGTGGCGTTTTTCATGGATAAGTATTTAGATATACAGTTGTTAATAAATGTGCAAAATAGTAAAACAATACAGTTACTGTGAGTGAGGTTTTGTTGAAAATAAATTTTCTGGTCTCTTAAAATTGATTGACTTGTTGAGGAAGAGAAAGTCAGCTGAGGAAGACAGGTAGTTGAGTTCCAAATTGTCAGTATATTATTACCATCTGGTAGTACTGCCAGAGACTATGATCGGCTCATTGGCTCGGTTGAAAAGAAAGTTGTTTCGAGGGTTGTGTGTCAGTCCCCGCAAAAAATGCTTGATCCGTCTGCGTTTATGGAGGCTTTGTATGAAATGAACCTGAAACGTTTTCTACTCTACGGTGGCCGGATGGCCTCGAAGCCTTGGGATAAGAGTAGTGGCATTAATAACGTCGTTCTCGAAAGCTACGCTTGATATCCTCCTGAGCATTGATAGAGTATACGTTCACTATCACTCCTTTGTTGTGCGTCAATACGACGAGATATCCGTTTGGATTTGACGCTTGAGCTTTGACCACAGGATCAACGAATACCGAGTTCACGATGTCGTTTGTAGACATTGTGGCCGAACTGGTCACTGACTCAGTGTGTGTTCTAACGCCGCACATTGCCGTAACTGTGAATTTTGGAGACTTCCCGCCGGACTCCTTATGATGTTCCCGGTCTAAATACAACGAGATGATTGCGCCGCTAGCGGCTAGGTACTAGGATGGCCCTGCTGAAATTGCAATATAACCGCAACCGTAATTGTCGTGCGATATGTGAGTTGGACCAATGTATGAGTGACTTAGTCCGGAATGCGGGTTTTTCTTGATTCTCGCGATCAGTCTGCTGGCGTCATAACGCTTGTTAAAGCCAGTGATCCTAGCACCTGCATGGCTGCTTGTAGCCAACCTCTACTGCAAATATAATCGACAAATGGATGATTATATCAGGTATATCGGTTTGGTGTTACTGCTTGCTGCTGGGACCCCACGAATTCTGCGACTGTAAACCAATTCCTGCTCCCCCTAATACGATGTCAGAACATGTTTCTGGTCTTCATAACCGTTTAAGGGGGGATATCTTGTCCAAATGGTGCACATTTCGAAATCTCAACATTGTACGCGAGCCTGGCGAGTGGTGTAGGTTCCACGGTCCAGTCGGTGCTACCGATATTATTACTATCGCTAATGGGTGTGCTCGAATTTTCATGGGAGGTTAAAAGTGAGAAGTGAGTGACCACCATATAATTAAAGTGGCCGCATTTCTCCAACTCCACCTTCTTAATTGAGCGTCGGATGCTGGCGCACTTTAGGGATGAATTTGGATACCTACAGGGTCCACATCACGGAAACGGCGACAAATGTACCGTACAAGGCTTCTAATAATAAAACCAGGTAGGTAGAATAAATCTTTGAATTCTTTCGCGTTGTAAGCGTCTTGCCGTTCACAGGATCAACAATCCTCCGTTCATGTCAATAGATACAATCGCACACTTGAAAAATTAAAGAGGACGGCTGGAACCGGGATGATGCTTGGGGTCAAATGTAGAGACTTTCAAGAAGCAAAAGCTCACCCTAGTATGAGTGTAGTATTACTGCTAGTGATGCAGTACCACCCAGAAGGGGTGTCTGGACACTTTAATAAGTAGATTCGCCCCGGGGTTCCATGAAGTTGGGCCTCCTGTAAATAGGATGCTATCTTCATTGCCGACCTTGGAAGAATATGAAATTGGGTATGCGATCGTTAGTATCAGAGCTAAAACGTCCCCATGTTTGGACGCAATAACTTGCGAGATGGTACGAATCATTTGGAGAATCATTTGCCGAATACCTCTTTAAGATGCACAGTCACTATGTGATGGATGGCTGTTTTCCATAACAATGAAAAATGGCCAGGGTGATGCTAAAGTTGCCTGATAACATTAGGAACAATCCTTGTTTTTATACGGGCACCAGCCAGGAAATTCAAACTGGAAAATCTACGCAAAAGCTAATCGAAATATTGCTACAGATTGGTGAGTGCAGCTTTGACAGGGTTATAGAAATGTTGATTTGTGCCTCTGAATACCTCTGAATAAATTGCTTTGATTGAATTCTCTTGATGATGTTACTCTAGTTAAAACCTCATACATCGACACGTTTGTTGTCAAAGTGTATGAAAATTTAAAAGATTTTCTGTGACAGAATTTGAAAAACCCTAATATACTTCCACAACTACGTATGGTTTCATAATCAACTATCTGCTATAGATTTTAATGAAATTCAGGTAACGTTTACAGCTTTCTGTTACCAGTTTTTGATAATCCGTTCATTGTTCGGTAACCATAAATTGTTATGTATTAATTCAAATTCTTACTTTTTTTATTATTTAACATTCAAACAGCGCAGTCAAATGCAAACACTCTTATAACTACAGCTAACCGTTTTAAATTACTAACACTTTAAGCTCCCTGAATTTTGGAAATTCGCTACAAAATGCAAAGTACTTCGTTACAGCTCTCCGTTAAGAGGTAAATGTGTCGTTGCTTAATTTTATTCAAAACCCCCTTCAAAATAATCTTTATTCTAAATTAAAGAAAGTATTAATAGAAAGACGTTCGTTGAGCGGATATTCCAAGCCAGAAAAAATATTGCCAGATCCAAGTATAAGGAATCGAAAATCTTCGGAGTTTTATCGAAGTCTTGGTCAACCATCATTATCAAGCGATTAACGCAGAAATGCTCGGTTAAGAAGAATATTTGGGAAGTTTTGAATAAAAATGAAGTAAGAACTATTTCTAATCAGTGCACTTTACAAACTATTATTGAAAGCTTAGCCACTACAACAGGCATTGTCCAATACAAACACGTAGCCTATTAATTACGATGGATTGGTTGTGGGAACAGAGCGTCTTGAAGATGCTAAAAAGGAAAAAAAGGCGCAGTGGACAGTAAATGACCAAAAATCACTAACAAATGAATTTCTTAGTGTCAAATCAACGCAATTCATCCATGTAAAAATATGTGCAATAACAAACGAAGCTTGGAAAATATTCAAAAATTTATACGAAGAAAAAACCAGCTAGGAAGATAAACTTGTTCAAAAGGTTAGTACGATTTCAATTTTATATCAGTGAAAGAAATCAATCAATTTTGTGGTATTTTGAATGAGTGAACAGAAATTCCAGTTGAAGTGTCGAATCCTGTTTCTGTGCAGCCTTCTTAGTGACATGCAAAATTTCGTGAGTAATACATTAAGAAAAAGCAGTAGCCATGGATCCATGGATAGTGGCGCAAAATCCCGTATGCGTCAAGAATGCAGTAAGTTTTTAAATACGAAAAGTGGTGCTCAAAACGTAATACTTGCAACAGTTGAAAAAGGCATCGGTAAAGTAGTATCAAAAACATGGTACTATCGATATAGGTGCACATATCGCACCAAAATCGATGTACCAAAATCGCATCTTTTATCGACGATGAAGATGCTTAGCAAAGGGTTACCTATTTTATTTTGGTATAAGTCTGCTATTGTCAAAGAGAACGACAAGTTCATGTCTGGAGCAATTTTGCTATTGGCACATTTCTTAGCAAAAACAAGAAAATATAATAACGACGATAGAAAATCCTAAAACCTCACAAGCACTTCAACTCAAGGATTTACATATGTTGAAAATTAGAGATATGGTTAAAAGTATTGATGCAAATATGGACGGCCATTATGAAAGCAAAACTTGTGCATTCATAATTTTTCCCGATATATAATGCATCATGTTCGATGCAAGCAATACAAAGAAATGTATGAATTTCGTACTGCAAAAGGTATAAAAATTTTACCCAGCAAAGAATCTGGTAACGAAAAGTTCCGAGAAGTGTAAAAGAAAAATGGTTGATGGTTTGCTGCACATTTCAACAGAATGGCATAGCAGAGTGGGCAAATCTAATTATATAATATTTGTGGACTTAACCTGTGTATATAGCAGCTAACATACGTAATAAAAGATAAAAGAAATAAAGATAAAATCAAAATTTCTATCGACAACTAAACATGGTACATTAGTCTGCTACTTAGAACTTGAAAGTAAAAAAAAAGTATATATAGCTTTATAGCAAAAATATTAAGTCAATTTTAGTTGCACGGAAAGTTTTGAAAGCGATCGAAATACAAATCCAGGGAAGCGAAGAAATTTACTTACTGGAAAACCAGATCGTCCTAGAAAAGTCTCACATCACTCGAGCTGAAAACTTTAGAAATTAAAAGACTTAATAGCGCACTGTGCGGGCTGAAGTAATCATATATAAATGAACCATGTGCAACATCCGC
Source organism: Glossina austeni (assembly GCA_000688735.1). Taxonomy (NCBI): domain Eukaryota; kingdom Metazoa; phylum Arthropoda; class Insecta; order Diptera; family Glossinidae; genus Glossina; species Glossina austeni. Next base: position 14,755 of record KK503146.1, on the reverse strand, counting down.
GAACAAATTCAGGGAGGGTCTCTGTTCTTTGCAAAATAGCGACTAACCGTTAGCTATGCAAAGAAATAAGAAAAAAACTAAATTATGCGAAAAATAATTTTTGGTGGTGGTTTATTGTTCTTGGCTGGTGTTGATGAGGACAGAAAAGAATTAATTGTAGTGATGAGCGGACATGATCTTTTGTTCGTAGAGTTTCGTTTAAACAGTTGAAAGTGTAAGAGTAAAAAAGCAGAATTTTTTTAAAGAATAATCAATGTGATTAGAAAAGTTTCTTTTAATATTCAATTTTTTTCTTTACGAAATAAAGAAAGTGAACAGCATAGGTTTAAAGAGAACAGATCACTCATAAACATTTATATAAAATTAATTATAATATGCAATTCATGCGAAAAGTAAAAAAAAAGAATAAAATATCAAGAATTCTTCTAGTAAATTGCATACATTAACCCATTAGTCCATTAGTCGGAAGAAAAAAATTTCGGTGAACAAAATCTTTGGTCATGAATAAACAAATGTAAGTACATTCCTGTGTGTGTGCGGTTTGAAAGACATATTTTTAAAGTAATTAATTCCAGTGATCATAAAAACTATGCTTGAATTAATTCGGAATTTCGACATAAGAAGTCAAATTTTCCCAAATTGAACGTAAGCGTCAGAAGAAGTAAAATTTGTACATATAAATATTTCAAAAAACAACTATAACAAAAATGCCTGTGGAACATAAATGAAATAAGAAATCGGCAGAAACTAAATGGAAGCTATTTGATAGTATTTTATGAAAAAAAGAGGGCAATAAAGAAAAGACAAGAAAACACAAAAATAAAAAAAAAATAAAAGTCCAGAATCAGGAGAAAAAGATTATTTTAGAAAAAAAAAAACGCAAAAGAAAAGAAATTTATAAAAATCATGGAAGCTAAAATCTAATAGAACATGTTTACTTAAGAAGAAATTTGTTAAGTACGAATAGACATGTGTGTGCGTAATAGGAAAAATAAGACAACCCGAATTGTTATTGCAAAAAGAAGGATTTAGTAATTGATTTGTGAATTAAGGGAGAAGTAAACGGAAAAGACAACAAAAAAAGGAGAAAAAAACGTTTTTTATTGCGTCATATCAATAGGCAGATCAGACCTACATTCTCATACGGATTTAGTTAATTGTGCTGCGGTTGTTGCCTGTACCTACGTTTCAGTCGAGTAACTTCATTTTTGAATCAACTGTTGTATACATCGGCAATATAGACATTATCATCACCATAATTATCACTACCACATCGGGTATACACGCCAACACCTAAATGCCATTGTGCCAGAATATATGTAGGGAAGCCTCTTGCCAAGGTGATGACAAGAAGTCGGTACACGGTGAAAGAGATTGCTGCAACGGAGCACCATTGAGCAGCAGCTAAGTACCTTTGTTTTGTTTTGCTTTCTTCTGGTAATGAATAAATAAAAAAAAAATTATTAACAAAGCTACCCCGCTGACGCGGGGTATAGAGTGGTGTGCGTATAAGGGACATTGAAGGAACATGGGACAGTTACCAACGGACAAACTAGGACCAAGGGACGACGTATCGAACAGACCACATTGTGTAGGCAGGTTAACGATTTAAACATTAAAATGTTTTTTTTCCCCATAACTTTTTTTTTTAATCCTTTTTGTTTGTAATGCGGCACCACGAGCCGAGGGCATTGCTCTGCCGACGATGAGCCAGCTAGCCACATTACACATGTTTATACAAAAAGTCAGATAACAAAGAAGTTGATTTGATAGCAGTATATGTAAATGATATAGTCATAGCAACAAAATCTAGCTAAATTGTGTCATTTCGAAACATATCAGAACATTTCGAGTGTTCTGTTAAAGCAGCATATGAGCAATTACTACACACGTGTTAAGTGACAAAGTGCAAAGGTGCATCAGCACTTCTAAAGGCACGATTTCATTTGTGAAGATGAAAAATGTTACAGATGGATGTAACGGAATCCCACTAATTTGTAGTGGCCATGATGTATAGGCTTATCTACTGCGCCAGATATTCAACGTCCTTTATCAAAACATGCGCAGTACAACAACGGTCCGCATAACTAACACCATGCTGCATTAAAACATATCCTGAGATAGTTGAACGAAGAAAACCAGGAAAATTTATCTTGTAAACTATATATATATGGTGAAAGGCGGGTTTATTAGTACAATATGTAGAACGTATACAGAAAACTTATTAATTATAATATAAGCTTCCTTTGCAAACTTCGATTTACCTGTCAATTCCGTCAATAAATACTCTTCTTCGATAAAACGTACTCTTTTTAATAGACATTAAAAATAACCGTTTAGTTGGCCCCCATACGCGATTATCAGGAAGCACTATTTCTTTCTCCTCGTAACATTCCTTCGCCTAGATTGTTTTTAGTGTGTACATAACGAAGTATATTATTGGAAGAATATCCGAATTTGATTAATGATACTGATTGTGCCAGATATGTTAAACTTTATGCAGCCTTATTACTTAAATGAAACCCCCTTTTTTCCAATCGCGACTCTAAAAATTTGAAATTGTTAATTAATTGCGAGATATGTAGACTCTCTAATTCCCCCTCTGCTTATCTTCATTTAGTTCCCAAGAAAGACGTCAATGATTCCCAAACTTTCATGGATGTTAGGCGCGTAAATGCAATCACTGTATCTGACAGATATCTTCTACTGTACTGTTGGTATTGCACATATAAAATTTCTTGGTGAAGGATAAATCCATCCGAAACAATAGCATTCGAAATTAAAAATTATGAAAATACAAAAGCATTAAACAAATGCAAAAATTTATTGGCGAGGTTAATTATTTGCACAGACATGTTCGAAGATTAGCTTCACAAGCCATATGCACCGAATAATTAATTTTAGTATTGTATTTTATGTTTATAGTATGGTTAATCGTTACTATAGATATACTTCAAGATTAGCTGCCTTTACAAGCCCTGTTAATGAAAATGGTATTTTACTTTATGTATAGTTAACTATTACTGCACGTCAGATAATTAATTTCGTATTGTTTTATGTATGTTTATGTATGGTTAATTATTACTTCACATATATTGGAACATTAGCTGATTCCACAAGTCCAATTCATCGGACAACCAAACAAGCAAGTAAAACTAATGACAAAAATGTATGTTTTTGTTTTTCGTCAAATTTTTTGCTCAGTCATTCTAACGACAAAGCAAAACTAACGTTAGCTGTCAAATCGTTGCATCAAATATTGCCATCAGAGGAGATATTCAACCAATTTATGGCAATAAAATCAAAATCACTGCACTCTTATCAAGAAAATTATTTCCACCCTTGTGTACATACAGATCGTTTGATAGAGAAATACTCGCTACTGATCTCAATAAAAATCGTTTCTAACATTTACTTGAAGGACGAAATTTTACAGTTTCTACCAATCATAAATCAATAACAAACCATGCGTTAAATTTCAAAACGGAACATAGTCCACGGCAAGCTAAGTATCTAGAGCGCCTATTCAATTCAACTGCGATATTAAGTGTATACGAGGTGAATCTAATACCGTCACTGGCATATTATTGAGAACAGAGTCATTTAAATTTAAAAATATTGCAAAATCAGCTGGAAATGAACAGATACAAGTCTATATACTCTACTGTACAAAAACGGAAACAAAGTAATCAATTTTGAAATTTGGTGTAAATGTTCAGGAGACACACGCAATCCTCTAGCTTCATTACATTTGAGGAAAATAAGTTTTGAGAAATCGCGTCGTATTACTCATCTTAATTAAGGAGTCACACATAAACAGAGAAATCAGTTCTTAGTCAAAAACATGCCTGCAATGTCGAAAATCGAAAATAGCTCGTTCCACTAAAGCACCGAATACAAAATTGCTTATTTTCAAAGAAAGATACGAAAATGTATTTCTCTAATATATAAAAAAAAACTTCTGGTTTCAACCAAAATCAATAAATTGATATGAAAAAACTTTTTTTTTTGGAATGATCAGAGGTCAAAACTAATTTAAAGGCACTTAGCCTTGAAAAATAAAATGATCCAAAATATATATTGCCAAATCAAATAGTTGTAATTGAACTTTGATCGCGTTCGTAAACGCCAAAGACAAAGAACAAAAGGTTAATCTTGAAAAATAAAACTACCAATATGTATATACTGTCTATTTGACAGTTCTGGAACACCAATTGTGTTTGTAAATGGCAAAAAAAAAGGTTAAAGTTTGAAAGATTCTGCGAAGAAAGGAATAAAGAAAAGTTTATTCCAAATCCGAATAAAAAAACGTAGAAATTTGACAGCACTTTAAGTAAAAGGAGGAAACCGATCAAGGCCAAGTATAGTTGACGAAAATATACAACACCTTTGTTATTAGCATATAAGGATACGCGAATGCATTGGAGTAAGCCGGTGAGTTTGTATAATAATTTATTATAATTTGTTTGGTAATGAGATTAGATTCAGAAAATTATTCAAGATCGACCTGTCTAACAAAAAATTGGCCAATTTTCAAAACTAACCCGCGTGCCAGGTTCCAATGTTTCTACCAATTTTGAAGTTGATATCTATATTTTTGGGACACAAAGACCTACAGACATGGCTTAATCAGTTCAGAATTTCATGCTAATAAAATATATATATACTTTATAGAGCCTCCGAAAGTTCCTTTTGCAAACATACCTCTTATAGATTTGATTTCATTAAAGGTCTTAAGTATTTGTAGAATGATGCGTTAAACGCCTCTTTATTTAAATGGCTCTTTTTAGCTGCAGCGAAGATTTTTTCAATAAACATTGCCATCATATGCACCAAGAGCTGAATCTAAAATTCGGTCAAATCAAATCCATCCACTTGAGTAACAACATTGGGCCGCAAACGTTTCAAACACTCTCGCAAATGTAATTCAAGTCCATTAACGTCCTGTTCTTTATAACTTTATAACCTATTAAGAAATGATGTAAGGGAAATTGTTTATTTTTATATATTTACATAATATAGCTTAAAGATATTAGAAAGAAAATGCCGACTAGCGAGAATAAATTTAAATTCAATATGTGTAAAAGGAAAGGGAAGGAAGAACAAATTGGACAACAATAGAGTACGAAAACGAATGTCGTAATTGTGCAGGTTTCAATTCATTATAACAATAGTCTGTTGTCCAATTCAGGTATGCGTCAACCAATTTAATTTTTGATGTTAACATTTGAGTTAGTTGTGGGGAGACGGAATTTGGTCATGCCGCTCATAAATATATTAGGATAACACGATAAATTAAAGCAATTTCGATTTAACCGCTTAGCTAAATTATTCTTTTTTTCTAACAGCTTAGCCAAAATCAAATAAAAAATAAAATATCTTTAAAAATATTAGAACTTTATCGGAGTATCCCGTTAGGCATGAAAACAGTGACGTTAACCTATTGAATATGATGCCACCTGCCAACTTTTCCCACTTTCTACCGAACGTCAAACATCATCCATACCTAAGGCTACGGAGGATGGCACTGCTCAATTCTGGCGCTATCCCAGTCAACCGATGCTTTGGAATGCTATGCTACGTAAAGAATGGCGATGTATGTATGATCTCGCCACTCACTCGGTTTGGGATTAAACCCCTTCATTTCTTCAGCATTTTGATGACAAACATAAGCCAAACCTTTGCGAATTAAAATAACGGTCCATTCATACAATTGCTGAAAATAATCAGAAGAGTGCGTTATCTTATATGGTTTATAGCCCAACCATTCGATCATATCACGTATGCCTGTAAAAAATTTTCTTCTTCGTTTTCAAAATTTGTATAATCGTAACGCAGATAACAAATGCCGCCATAAGCAGCAGCGTAACCGAAGTTGATATTTATAGCCATTAGGTTCCAGTGGGAAACGAGTTTGTACTCGACCGCCTGTTACAAGTAAATGCCGCTTTAGTAAATTTTCGGTATTATTCGTAACCATATAACCATCGGTTTTATAGTTTTCACCCGGTGCGTGGAAATGTACCTTAGTTTTCGTTAGTTCGCCTATGGTATGCGCTCCTTCATTATTCTCCATATTGTTTTCCTTTTTTTGACGATTTATTATTATCCCCTTTATCGCTTGCTTTTGATTTATCTTTTTTCTTATCGCTTTTAGTAGAATGTTTTAAATCGTCCTCAGTCTTCGGGCCAAGCAAATCAAAAATCTCCACATCTATAACTGCCTTAACACTTTTACCATTTGTCCATTTCAAATGTTCCCTGACTTTTTGCATTGTTTTCGATGAATTGAGATGATAACGCTGTTCTAATAAAGTTTTCTTAAATAAGAAAAATATGAGAAATATATGAGAAAAAATGGCAACGTCAGATAAAAAATTCTGGCTAATCTGTTAAAAAAGATAAAAAATTCTGGCCAATCTGTAAAAATTCTAGCTAATCTATAAAAATTCTGGCTAATCTGTAAAAATTCTGGCTAATCTGTAAAAAACTGACTTCTCTGTTACAAAAGTGTTTTGCGGACTTGGCTGGATTTTAACTTGCACTTCGGTGAAGGATGGAATTTGGATATCTATCATCTACATCCATACAGATTGTTTGCTCACCAATTGAAATCTTTTAAATACGTGTCTCAAATTTTATTTTTAACTTGCTTTTATCCACCTCCAAGCATAAAATGAAGAAAAAAGCTGTTCCTCAAAAAAGAATTTTACTCCATCTACTATACTCCATCTTAGGGTTAAATAAGAAATTGTTGGTTTTTTAATTACCTTTTGTACTATTTATGGCGTAGTAAACTTATACATATAAACTGTTTTTTTTTTGTTGATAAACTTAAAAACAAAATAATTGTTATTTATGACAAAAATTGCAATAAACTGAATTTTTTTTTGCAATTTATTTCATTCACAAGCACGGAGACGATATTTATTTACAGGCATAGACAGTTTTACTTCTTTGTTTTTAATTTGATCTTTTTATTTAATTTTAATTTTTATTCGCTTTCTCTTAATGAAAATTTCAAACCGTTTTTTTACTGATGCTCCTCTCCATGACTATTTCTACTTCGTCGAGAGCCTTTGTTCTTTCTTCTATACTAGCTAACTCAATTGATCTCATTTGTCTTTTGCTGTCTATTTTTCTGTTTGTCGATATCTTAACCAATGAGTGTAGCAACGTACGAATACACTATTTACTCTCGCAAAAAAATCCACTCTCCACTTTTAATGTTTGTGGTAATCCTTTTAAGATGTATTTATTTAAGATGTGTGTAAATAAGTAAGTATCCCACAACACTTCACCTAATACAGTTATTCACTCGTTTTAGTAATGATAGACCAAAATACATTTTTTTATGCAAACCCGCATGTTCGATGAATTCGTCGTATCCAAAAAATAGACTTATGTGGTCCAAATTCGGTAAGCTAGATATCTATATCAATTTACTATTATGACCTACTTTTGACCGTGGAATATTAAAAGCTATATATTTTTACTATATAAAGATTTATTTTTCGTAGGAACGGGTATATGAGAGAGGGTTAAAAAAATTACCACAGCTGAAAACAGATTCCAAATTTCATACTAATTTGGAATCTGTTGACGACTTTTAAAAATAAGACGTTATATAGGGCATAGTCGAAAAAGTGGACCAATTCAAAGCATTTTCAACAGCGCTCATCAATGTACCAAATCTTACCAAAATATGTCAAAAATTGCGACCTGTATCTTGAACACAAAGTTACATGAACAAATATCAGACGGACGGACAGACAGACGCAGATATGGCAATTAATATACCACCAACAATGCGATTCATTCGATCATTTCTAAAGATTTGGAAAGAATTGTGGAAAACTTCCGACGAATGAAGGTCGGGTTATAGCCAAGTTTCAGTGGAGGTCAAACAGAAAAACTGCGTGCTTACTGAATTTAGGAAAGTAGAACGAATTTTTGAGTTTAGGCCCCTAACATTTTGATAAATGAGAGATAATGAGCCTGAAGAAACATTTAGTTTTTTGAAGGCGACAAGACTATTGCTTTGGTATTCCTGGCTTATTTGTAGCTTTTTTGGTGCAGACCGACTCAACCATATCAGGAACGCTAACGTTCTTTGAGGACATTGTGGCATTGTGGTTGCACCAACGAATCGAACTTAGGCGGAATTAGATGTGACGTGCCACACGCTACACTACGAGTAGGGATTTTACTAGCTTGGGAAGAAGATGTGTGCTCAATAAAACCACACTCAACAAACCTTGTCTTAATTATTTCAAACTTCTCTCCCTGAACAATTTGCAATCTATGTCCCGTTTCCTACAGTCAGGACATGACCACCTTAAGCCTTTAGAAGGGTCAGCGACTGCGTCAGCAGCACCGCCGAGAATACCGGCACACTTTACCAAAGCGTTCGCAGAGCCAACAAGAAACGAATCTATCCGATTCCGGGCCTGTTTTTGCGCGACATGGTGTATATAAGCACTCCCTGTCAAGTCAACAAAAAGATAGAAGGACAAAAAAAGAACAAATTCAAAAGGATCCACAACACTAAATTTATCTACAAATTTAAGAAAACTTTTCCGTTACGTTGACACTCTAACAAGAGAGCAAAAGAACAAGAGAAAGCAAAGCCAAACTGCAAGTACCAATAAAAAGAGAGAAAACAAAATCACAAAAAGTATTTCCCAAATTAGAGATAAATTTGACACTACTGAAGCAACGGTAAACAAACAGCAAGCCAAGAGAAAAGCTATTATCGCCAAAAACAAAACCAACAAAAGGCCTTATTTTTAAGAGTACAAGCGCTGATCGCAAGAACCAAAATTAAAATCACGAGAAAACTTCAATAAAATTAATGTAATTCATTCACTATTACACCTTTAACACATGACGTCGTCCTGCCGGTATGCTTTTAGAATTGCTCGAATTCGAAGGAATCAATCGGTATATATTATATTTATACAAATATTTACCCTTCAAACGCGTATAAAGCAATAAGAACAATTAAAGCAATAAAAACAATCAAAACTGTACTGTCTCACACGCTTCGGTTGCCAAACCGATTATTAACGCAATTCACCAAAAATATTGACCAAACAAAGCTAAGAATGCTTGGAAAAATCATTTTTATAATTAAGAGAATTATAATTCGAAAATTAACTGTCGAGATTTAGGTGTTGAAAATTTATGTCTCCGTTGCGATCGTAACAATAGTTTAGCAACGGCTTGTAAAATTAATAAGAGCACTCATGAACATTTTTTTTAAATCATAAATTTGAAAACGAAAATAAGCAAATGCAATACGAGCGTAGTAGAATCTTACTAAAGATCCGATTCATATTCTTCGGCATCAAGATATGCTGTTAATAAAATTATTGGTATGTATTAAGAGAGAAGAAGGTCGATGGCGGGTATTCGAAAATTTTCCATCAACCTTTACTTGTATAAAATTTAAAAAAAACGCCTGTATATAAAAGGAATTGATTAAATAATAATAAAAAAAAAAAATTAAAAAAAGACAGGGGAAACTGGAAAATCGACGTCCCTTACAAGAGCCCACATTATCTATCTGTTTAAAATATATAATAAATGTTGTCCGCCGATGCTATAGCCAAACGTGATAACATGAATAAAAACAACAATCATCAGCAGGCAAGTAAACATAAACGGTCGACACGTCGAGTAAACTATTTTGGAATGGTAGCCCTATTACTGCCGATAGATACCAGGAAGCATAGCGACTTGGCTACCGTTTGCCATCCCAGACATCGTACCAGCAGCGAAGGCCATTGCGAGCACCAATTTCTCTCTCGAGCTTATCAACACCGCCATCAGACTGAAAAATATTTCAGCGACCAACTGCACATATCAATAAAATAAGAGTAACGACTTTGGGATACTCTTGCTTAATTATATACTCGCTATCTATTTTGAGACGACAGCCTATATGATGCCGCCGTATTTTGAACGAGCTGGTGTACTGCAGAAGAAACAAAGACGTACGATTATCTGGCTGAAATGCCAACACCATCAACACAATAACAAGATAGAAGCTTAGAAACGGATATCCGAAAAGCAGAACATCGCAAAGCGTCGAGATTAAAGTCCGCCCCTTGAAGATGCGGAAGAATCCTAGCCTGTCAGCAAAAGGGAGGGGTCGAGCCAACCTCCGCAAAGGACAGTATAAGTGATGACCAATTGCTAACTTTAAAATCGGGTGAGTCCAGCAATGAAATCATGAAAATGTCAAAATCTGCGGCTAGTTGGTACATGCAAACTCAGGGTATCACCAGTAAAACAAAGCATGATGGTGTTATAACGTATGACCGATTGATTCCTTCGAATTCGAGCAATTCTAAAAGCATACCGGCAGGACGACGTCATGTGTTAAGTCCAACTGATGCCGTGAAAACCTGTCGACCCCTGAATACTGTCAAGAAATACTTCCCTACGAAAGGCACCGACCATCCACCACCACGCCAAAATCCCACACTGTGTGTAGAACACGAAGCCAAGAATCCATTTTATGGGCGACGAAGCCGTCATTCTGGCACATTTTCAATGACAGTACCCGATTAAATCAGATGAGACATATTTTTCATTAAACTCTGAGAATGAGATGGAATTGAACATAGTTAACAAAGTAGAAGAAAGCGACACATCGACGTTGAGTGAATACTCAGCAGCAGAAAATTTGCACGATCATTTCTTTATAAAACAAGAAACAATAAATAAATATAAAACTTAAATTATATTGACAAACAACAAAGTTAAAAAATTTAAAATTCTAAATAGAAAAAGGATAATCTATATAGCTGAAAGTGATTTTGATCAAATGAGTGAAATATTTAGATAGTATATTACGAAAGATAAAGTGGGAATATATTCGGAATTATCTGAATATAATTATAATGTAGTATAACAGAAATTGATAGAAATGTTCTTTAACGATGACCAAACAAAGCTTTTTAAATGTAGGATTAAAGCCCAAAATATTGAAACCAAAGTAGGAACTATTAAACAGGTATCTCTATATCATATTGGAGAAAGCGCACATTCAGATACATTGGACCCATATAATACATAAAACATATTATCGACAATTAATGGAATTAATATAATTGGTAATCAATCAATGCAAAATATATAAGGACGTAAAGTGTGATAAGAATCCTCTTAAATTTAAATTTTCACACACAAAAACGCCACAACACATGATTAATTTGCATGAAATGGAAGAATTTTGAAGCATATAGCAGATAACATTATTTAAATAAGAAGTGAGAATGCGGATTTACTGGAATCAGAACTATTAGATGCTGGAAACAAACTAAGAACTCTAATACCAAGACAAAATAGAAAAAGACGCGGATTGATTAATGGAACTATGAGCAAACCGTTATTGGACGCTATGGGTGAACAATGCAGACAAAATACACAAAATCATCTTTTAAATATTGATGAAATAAAGGAAAATAACAAACAACAGACGTTAGTAAACGATTATTTTAATGAAACTATATCAGCACATAAAACGGGTTATAAAGAGCGATAGAAATAAAATAAACGATTAAATAAATTCAGTAAATACAACTTTAGAAACAGAAAATAGCGAAAGTATATATTTGGAGCAATTAACTAATATACAACTAATACAAAGTGAAATAGAACATCTGCAGAATAGTGTAGTATCTGGAAAGTACGGATTTATACACTCAAATACTTTAACTAACAATGAAATAGAAAAATATAAAATCCATTATAAGAAGCTTAAATATAATCAACTTAGGCCTGCATTATTTAATAATTCATATCTAATTTTCCAGAATAAAACACACGAAATGTTCATAATAATAAAGTTAGGAATTGTTGTACTCGTAACGAATATAGAAAATAATGAAATAGATAATGGAATTGAACAAGTTTTTATATTTGAGAATAAATCTTATAAATTTTAAGAATCTACAAATAAGTACACATTGTGTAGTCAAAAACAACTGCAAATTATTAAAGAATAAAGATCTTGATATATTAGAACTAGATATAGACACAATTATAGATAAACACGCTATTAACACGCAAGTAAATCAGAGTTGTAATTCGGGAAATCTTTTTAATGGGGAATTATTTAGTAAATTATAATAACTGTTTAATGTTATTGAAATTATAAAAGAAAAACGAATTATTCAAACAAACAATACAATGAAGAATTTTCGAAATATGCATGTACTCTCTAACACGTTCAAAATGGGAGGCGTTCGCAAGTGATTTCGCCTAGCAGGAGAAACAGGAGTCCTCCTCGAATATGCTGGCAGATTATTATAGGGCTTCCTGATATTTTCACGTTGAGTATAACGCACCGAATTTAATGTAGAGTCTTCAAACAATTTCAAA
>KK503145.1:31680-44855 GCA_000688735.1 Glossina austeni | reverse complement strand
TTTTTTTTCCCGCTCGAACAAATCACCCACACACCCACCATACCGTCGGCAAGCTTTTAAATGCATTTTTTGTATATACGTATATATACACATGCATAGAATATATAAAATTTTGTTCAGAGGTTTAACATTAACTGTTGGCAAACTGTCAGTCTGTCAGTTTGTTGTGTAAATAATCAGCAATATAAAGCCTGGCTCAGCTGTTTGTTGCCTCTTCGTTGGTGACAGTTGTCGTTATTATTTTTTGTTGTATCATGCTTTATGTATATTAATATGTATATGCATCAATGTATTTTGTATTTTTTGTTATACTTGTGTTTTTTTTTTTTTAACGTTTTTATTACATTTAAGTCTGAAAGCATTTTATATATTCTACTGCGCCTTAACGATAATGATTTTGTGTTTACTAGCGCAACCGAAATGGCTTACAAATAAGTTTAATTATCACCACCACAATCCAAACTAAATCATTATTTTGTTGTTTCATTTATTTGCATTAAAAAGTAATGAAAGCGCTACTGAAAAATTCCTTAAATGAAAAGTTTTTTTCTTTCAATCTTTTTTCGGGCTTCGAAAACCTATGGAGAGAGTTAGCAGAGAATATTAATAAAATATTTAATTTCAATAAAACAATTAGATAACCTATCGAGTCTAGTCTATCTTCTTTAAGAAAATAAAGTCAATCATTTTAGCCGATGCTGCTCATTGGACTTTACTACAAATAAATTCCCTTTGTCGAAATTTGATTGCTTCAGAAACTCTCTGTGGCGCGTTCATTTCCTCCGATATAACAGGTATTTAGATAACTTTGCTACTTACGTTAGCGTAGGGTATAAGCCTTAGCCATTTTCGAAATATCAAAATGAATGTTCGTATGCGTTCGTCTATCTTCAGCGAAAGCAAACTGCGAAATGATCTTCATTTTCGGTTGGGAATGTCAAGTCTTCTATTCTTCTGATTAGCACTGTTTCAGTTCGATGCAGTTCTATTTAGCAGATAAGCAGCTTTAAAACGTTAAAGACCTCTGTAAATAAGTCGATAACTATTTTACCTCGAAACTTCCTATCGCGACGGCTTACAAGCCAGTGTCGATTTAACCAATGCCCGCTTCATTCATTCATTGGAGCTCCCACGAGTAAAAACCTTTAAAACTCTAGTACACTCATCAAGCTTGAAATTGCATGATTTTGATGTAGATCAACTTATATTTAAGCATTGGTGGTAGAGCGACTGTAGATTTCTTACTTCTTTTAGTATCGAACGGTTTGTGTTAATATAAAGAAATTTTGCAGTCTCTGTGCTCTTTCAAGCGTTCTGCTTGAAGAATATTTAGCCAAGCTGAGTTCATGACCGATAATTGTGGCTGTCCTTTCTTCTTAACACGACATTTTGAAAACCTTTTTTGCAAAAAGTGCGCGTGCGTTTCTCTTTTATATTAATATGGGAAAATCTGTCCTTTTTTACAATCACCGCACGGATTTTTTATCTGATTTCTTACGTGTATGCATTAAACCTAAAATTCATCTCCACATCTCTGGTTTGTCAATGCCTTTTGAATGCGATTACTAGTCGTGTTCTGTTGGCTTTTAAAACATAATGAATGTAAAGAAATCCATGTCAGAAAATTATATCCTCTTGATGGCGAATATTTAATCTTTGCTCCTCACATCAAACCAATGAATTTTATTGAAAATTAGAGAGAATTAACTAAATAATTATTTTAATTTTGTTATTAATTAATTAATTAATTATTTTATTACAATATAATTATTTCATCACTATATTTAAAAGTATAGTTTATATACTTAAATAATTATTATATTAATTAATTGCTTTTATTAATTATTATTTCATTAATTAATTATTTGAACTTAACCTTAATTAATTAATTAATTAATTGCTATTAATGTAATTGAGATAAAATAGAACTTAATTGATCAGTTGGTTTCAATCCGTTGCATATCGTGGGGTTGGTCAGAGCGGATACCAATCCCTTTCAGGCTTGACCGTGGTTATCAATTATTCGTTTGCCAATGGGTTAAATTTTTTTCTCTCTACCACGATTATTCTGCGCAAATCCCATATAGAAGCGTAAATACAAAATGGCTCGAGATTAAGTTAATCAAGAATTGCTTATAGGGATTTTAATGGCGGAGACGAAAGAGCAAATCCAGTATATTCCAGTTCATGCATTCAGTGCATTCATTTTAAATTTCTACATTTTGAGCTCGCAGGTCATTTATTTCTCTGAAGTTCATTTAGAAAACAAATGAGAAAAATAAACGAGAAAATTGTATTTAATTCTCAAGTCAATTTCTTACGTTAATCGCCAGTTTGTAGGCTATTGCAACGTTTGTACATTTACTTAACGGTTTATAATTAAAACATGTTCAAGTTTAATAGAGTTGGTGGCTGTCAATCAATTACACTTTCCGCACACTATTCGGTATTATGGTGCTAATGTTCTTGTCGCTACTATTGTTGTTGCTCTTTTATATCGAAAATGACCGAGAACTAAAGTAAATCTTTTAGGAGCAAAGTAGTAGTAAAAAGCGAAAAGTAGGTTAAAACCAGGCAACCATTTGCCGAATAGACATCAAAGAAATCTTAACAAACTTAGCGCAGAGTAAAGTGGAACTCAATCCCAACAAACATTCAATTAAATTTTTAATCATGTATCTAACAAAAAAAAAAAAAAAAATTAATATATAAATAAAAAAAACAACGAAATTTAAAAGAAAAGGAAAAACATGTTGTTTAACAAATTTATGATACATTGTATTAAGTTAATGTCTCTTTGCAGAAAGCAATAAGAAGAACTGTAATTTAGCCGATACTGTTGTTGTTGTTGTTGTTGTTGTTGTTGTTGTTGTTGTTGTTGTGATTGTATTAAACTAACTAAAAAACCCAAGCGTGAGCTTTAAACAATTGCCAGTCAAAGAGTAATAGTAATAAACATTGACAGTAGGCAAAATATAAATGCACGGAAGCCGCGCTAAAAAGATTATAAAAGTAATTTATGAAAAAAGTTACAACAATAACAGCCACTACAACGTTGGCAATAACAACACATGATCAGAAAAATGATTAAGAAAAAAAATAGAGAAAAGAAGAACCACCAGCACCGCCAACACACCAACACCAAACATTTTACCATGAATTTACTGAACATTAAAAAGAAGAAGAAGAAAAGTATATTTGTATGTAATATATGTTTGTTATGTTTGTTTAAGAACCGTCACCGCCGCCGCCGCCGCCGCCGCCGCTTTGATAACTTTCAAGGTGCTAGTTGGTGCTGGAAATTATAACTACTCATACTCATGCTTACACGTATATATGTACATCGGTTTAGTGCTGTAAACTGTCAGTTTTCTGTATTTTTAATGCCTTGCTACTGTTAGTTAATGGTGTTAGCCAAAGATCGTTACGGCCAATATCATGATCATAAACTTCATTATCATAACATTTGTATTTAGGAGCAGTTAAATCTGTTCGTGTTCTTGTTGCTCAGTTGTTGTAACGTTAATAATGATAATGACGACGATGAGGTTAAGATTGCAAACAACATCTCTAACAGTCAAACCATTTATAAATTTTTATTTACTTGTATGAGCTGCCAATTGTAGACAACGTTTTTATTTTATTTTATTATCGTTGTTATTATTATTGTTGTTGTTGTTGTTGTTGTTGCTGTTGCTGCTTTTGTAGTTACCTTCATGATTTAGCCAGCAGTAGCGGTAAATGCGATTCAAATACTCATAAATACAAACAAGCAAAGAAACAAACTGCTAACAGACAGACAGACAGACCAAGAGATATTTCTATATATATACAAATCATTTATGGTTTCTAGGTTGACTATGCATGTTCTATACGTACGTATGTACGTGTATAAACAAAGGCCGCGTCATTTGAGTTTTTGGTTAAAAAAGAAAAAATGAAGAGAAAAAAGGAGGCGGCATTTTGTCTAATTTTCACAATCAACTCAAACCGAAGTATAAAATTAATCACACACACGTATATATATATATATATATATATATATACACATTCATATACGTTTATATTTATTAGATACAACGCATCAACAACCACAGCTACAGACAGCTGTAATAATATTTTCTTTTAACTTTGTTAAATTAACCCAAAGATAGTCGAAGATTTCTTATTAAATATGGTCGCCGTCGTCATCATCATCGTCGTCATGTTTTTATTTTTCTAGCGCACAGCATTTCGTTTATTCGGTTTTCATCCATTAAAGTTGTTTACACTTGGTCGTTGTTATTGTTGTTCGGTTGACTGCTTAAGCTTTTAAAATTGTGTATGAGTTGGCAAATTTGCTGTTAATGTAGTTGTAGTTGTTATCTATTGTTATTGCTTTTTGTTTTTGTTTTCTAATGCTATGCGTGCTTATCTTGATAGTTTCTGACAAGCGGCAATCCGTAAATCGGCTAAGTCTACAGGAAGTTCATTAATGAATTTATGCTTTTTCATGTTTTAACATACAATACAATGTATTCATAACTGTGTAGACCTGTATACGTGAAAGTTATACCAGAACGCAAGAAAAAAAATATATATATATTTTTTAAAATCTACTTAAATACCAGATTTCACCGTTCATCTTGCGTTAATGTGCAATTAGCCGGGCAATGGTTTGGACTTTTTCATACGATTATTATGAGAATTTCTTCCCCATCTGTTTGAAAAATATTCAAAAAAATTGATTTCAAAAATTTGCAAAAATATAAAATATGTGTTCTTGAGCGGATAAGACGGAGTCTCCTTTACATTCGCCTTTGAAATAATTGTACTACTTTTCGGATTTGTCAAAGTCTACCCTTCAACCAGAGAACAATGCTCACAAGGTTGCGATAATTGTTGTGGACATGAAACGCTTTATTCACCGTATGCGCCTTAGACGCCCATCTGTTCGAAGTAATAGTAAAAAGCAAAATATTTTTTTAAATATGCGTAAGCTAGTTGCCTGAGGTGGCGCATGGAAATGTTCGCATTCCGTTTTAGATCAGCATCGGTTATAAGTTGCAATTCAGAGTTGTTTGTCTATAGGGCAGGCGTTGGCCGAACCACTTTTTTCGCTGAACTTTTATATGGTCTTTGCAAGTGCTTTATTAATGTCCGCTACGAATTGTAAGTTCGTTTTTCGCATAAGTGGCTGTGGGTTAACGATGCCCATTTTCAAAACTGAGAATACGTTCCGTATATTAGTTTAAGATTCAACTTTACATTCCAATTTTAGCGGTCTTGAGTCTTTCAAGAAGTGATGGTAGACGGTGGGTGGACGGACAGGAAATACTGTTGTCTAATGACTATTGTATATGTATGGACCAATAATACGTCTTCCTGGATGTTGCAGGCGGTGATACAAATCCCAGGCCTTTGCAAATTGACGTTGACTTTTTTCACTTTTGAATAGGTAGTGTAGGGCATAGATTCCCCTATAGAATATACGTGAAAATTTTTGTTATTCTATATGCTGCAGTGTATGAGTAATGAGTAAACCAATTTTCTTTGGTTTTGAAAACGGAGTCGCGCTCAGCATGTAATGTAATGTAAACCTGTCTTTCCGCTGATTTGACCCATTTTCAGTACCAACCTGTGCGTAAGAGCTTCTAATGTTCGTATCAAATTTGAAGCCGTTATCGTTCTTTTTAAAAACCAGGAGAAAGCTTACCATATAGACAAACGGACAAGTGGACGAACGGACAAAGTGTCTACATTAATAATTTTTTCAATTTCTACAACTCTTGATTTATTGGCGTACTTTCCAAGCCACCTTCCAAGCTAGTTGAGGTCATAGTTGAGATTTTAGAATTTTTGAGGCTATTATTATAAACATTTGAAAAGTCAGCCAAAGGAATACAAGTTTTTACTTCAATCAGGAATTGAAATTGAATAAGCAAAACCCACGGCAAAGTCTGAATTGCATCCAATAAAAGTGGCCTTTCTGCGTCTAATGGTAACGGAAGGCGATAATTTCTTAAACATTTTTTTAATGTAGAAAAAATCATCCTGAAAAGCAAGCAAATAATCAAATTTTTTCAAACGGGCAAACATCATCTTTTACTCCGGCTACACAAAATGTACATTTGGCTTATCAGGCAGTGGAAACATTTAGGCATTTAAAATAAGAAATTCACTAGCACCTGCCCAGTTCCGTACTCTGAAGAGAATACGTCAAATTGTTGATTTTTAGGTTGTTTGTGAAATAACTGCAAAATAATCCGAATAGGGAAATGGCTTATGCTATAGGAGGAGTCGGAAACTACGTTTTCTTTGTTTTTTTTTTTTGTTGAGAGCCTGTGTGTATGCTTGCATCTACAAAAGAGAAAATCACGATCTTGTGTAAAGTGCAGAGACATGACAAAATCATAGTGGAAAATGGCTGAGCAACATTGTTGGTAAGTACTAATCTCGAAAGGGTCTTCATTAGTTGGAACGTTTTTATTTCTCTCCCTTAAAATGAATTTGTCTTCCATTTTTCTTTTGAAGTTAGTGTCAATCAAGTCAAAGTCAATTTTCAGATTTTTTTGCACATTTATACCCTACACCACTTGTGATACAGAATATACTGAGTTTGTACGAGCCTATGTAGCACGCAGAGGATCTTAAGGTAGATCCATCTTCGATTATACCGATCCAAGTCTCTCGGTCCTTGTGATGTCTGCCCATGTAAGTTTGTGTTCAGGCTAGCGGTCGCAATTTTTGTAATGTTTGGATGAAATATGGTACACTGACGTACTTCGTCGACTCAAGGACGACAACGTTATTAAAAATGGTTTGGTAGCGACGTAATGATTCATTTTGAAATGTTGTTATGTGAATGGTAAGCTAGACCATTTACTTGCTTAGGTATGAAAACGATATCAAACAAATGAAAAAATTGGAAGATTAAACTTTTTCTATTCGCCATAAGGTTTTCAACAAAATTCTATCTTCTAAACATTCTGGTCAATAATATATTGTTTTTATTTTGCTTTTATTTTATTTCTCTGAAACGTCCAAGCGAAACCGTAGAAATATGAATAAATACAAATACATCGCCATTGTTATAAAAGGACATAACACTAACGGTTACTAGGGATATGAAAACGAGAGAGAAAAATGTCGTAAAAATATCAAAGTTCATGTCAGCTATTTTGCCCCTCTATCACAGCAACGATGACAACGCATTACAGTTAGGCCGAAATAAAATAAAAATTTATGAAAAAAAAAAGAAGAAAAAACAGACACAGGATAGACAATGTAGTGGCAGACAGAGGGACAGACATTGTGCTAAAAAGCCAACCATTGTAAAATTGACTGTACTGTTCGTTTGCTAATAAACAAAAGTGAATTATATGATGGCATACGCAAGCTTCTCTCTATCTCTGTTTCTCTGTGTGCCTGTGCTTGTGCCTGTGCCTATACATCCATGTGTATATGTGCATAGATTTCGGCAAGTGTATACATACACAGGCAAATAGTTTTGAATTCTATGTATAGAAAATACCAGTAGTACGGTGCAGCGAATAAATGAAAAGCTTACGGGCTTGACTCACCAACACTATCATCGTTACCGCCGCCCATAACGTTACCGTTTGCCAGTTTTCTTTTATATCCAACGCTTATGTTCGTTCGCCTTACTTGTTATTACTTTTCTGAAGGCCATACAATGAACCTTTCAAAGCGCACATAAGGATATGAACACAGTTAAAGCCTATATATATATATGTGTATGTGTGTTTGTATATGTGTGTGTGTGTGTGTATGTGTGTATACGTAAAAAAAAAAAACTATATACAAGTTGCTATAAATGCTTTGCTATTCAAAAAAATAATGAAGCAAACCGTTAGTCAGTCAGTCAGTACATGAGCAAGCTTTCACTGCTAATGGCATAAAGCCCAGGATTATATTTACACTGTTATATATATATATGTACCTATATAAACGTACCTACATATTCACAAAATGTGTTGTGCATACTCTCAAACAAAAAGCCTACTATTCAAGTGTATGTATTTTTATATCTTTGTATATATATTACCTAACAATCTCTGCAGCAAGTCGTTTTTCTCTTTTTTTTTTTTGTTTTCCACATACATGCTTTGGTGTCATTGTTGGTGACGACAACAATACTGGTGATGATGGAGATGATCATAATGATATATAATGACGATGATGATGATGATAATGATGATGATGATGATGATGATGATGATAATGATGATGATGTCCCATCAAGGACACTTAGCTAAGCTGTATACATTCACAGCACGCTTTTAAATGTATTCTTATTTTATCTTCAAGTGGCGTAAACAAAAATATTCATGTGTTTTTCTTTTGTTTTTTCTTTTTTCTATGTATTAGTAAAATGCTGCGTGTGGTGTGTGCATGTTTCGCTCGGTATAGCCTTTTCAGTCTCTTTGTCCAGTTGTCAAGAGGATACTGACGTTGTCGTACAGAATTAGATAGAAATTTACACGTGCCGACATTTCATTGCTTTTTGTTGAAAAGCACTTTTATAATTGTACTTAACTAGAAAAGAAGAGACTGAGTTGACAAGCAAGAAAACTTTTAAAAATATTTAAATTTTATTAAGCAAAAAACAGAGACACAGAAGATATTTGAGACGAAAACTTTTAATGTTCGTCATTAAATGAATTTTGCGGAAGCGTCTTGATAAACAAGAGAGTGTCTGTATATTTTCTATTTCTGTTATATTAAAAATACTGTAGATAAGTTATTCTGGGTGGGTTGTTATTTCTTGTGCTCTGCAATAGGAAGAATGCAACAGCGCATTCTAATTGAATTCAAATCTTAGAAGCGAAGACAAGGTGGAAAACTTTATTGCGAATTCATTTCTATTTCTACCTTCAATGATTGTCATCACGTAAATGAATTTCAAAATGATCTGTCAATCAGTCAATCAGTCCTGTAGTTGACGTAGTCATAAAGAACTGTCTGTCTGTTCCCGAATAGTTTTCGTCTGCTTGCCTAGAAGAGTGAAGGCGTCTAAGATTCCCTAGAGCCAGTTTGGTTTTTCAAATTGATGTCATTCTGCACAGATCTTATGCATATGACGAAAGTACTTTTTTTAAGTTGGTTAATAAGTTATGTGTACTAACGGTCAGAGCAATCGTAATCATTTTTAAAGTGAAGCTGAAAGAGTACGCTAGTAATAGGCAATGGGAAATACGTTCGGTATTCTTTTTCTGTGACAGATGTCTTCTTGTTGCAGCAACAACTTGGAAACATTCTCATGTGAGAATCCATCAGGCCACTGATGAAAATGTTTATTGTCTGTATTAAATTACAAAAATTAATAATTTTAAGAGGAAACAGATATGTCTGTGTGTTTTACATCTGCACCTGTTGTGAAACCTTAATCAGACGGGTTGCCTACGACCATTGGCAATCGAAAGGTAGTTGATTGACGACCCCTCAGGGAGAGAGACAATCCTCATTGAAGGGAGCCTCGCTATCCTGACGTACCGCAATAGAAAATGGGTGTGGGCCAAATTCTCGCTTAGTGGTCTGCGTCGAGGCCTATCTAAGAGGAAACAGTAAGAAAATTTTTTTCGTCGCTTTTTTTGCACACATAAAATAAATCAGTCAGTGTCGTATTAGCAGCCATGGCCGGGTTGCCACAAGGGTTTAATTCACTTAGTAACTTTCCTAATACCCACACTATCAACCTTTCAAACTATGAAACGCGCGTTTGACAGCTCACTGTCCTTGGGTAGTTAAAAGCAAAACATTGTGACACATGACATAATTCAGTCAAAAACTACATTTTAACAACCAGTCGAAATTCTGAAAGGACGACTGCCTCTTACAATATCATTTCCTTCAAGCCGATAATGCTTAACAGGACTGTGAAAAAAGTTTTTCTATATGTTGCGGCGAAGTTCTATAAAAGGTAGAGGCAAGCTACCTAGATGTGGATGGAAAAGATTCTTAAAAACAAATTTTAAATCGTGTACATTTTCCATCTTACGACATTGCTGCGGAACTGAACATTGGCCAAAGGGCAGTTTTGAATCACACGCCGAAACCTGGATGCAACGCTCATCGTGCCACGTGCGAATTATCACTGAATCGTGCCACGTAATCGACCCATTTTTAGAGAGATTGGCTACGGCCGATGGCAAGTAGGTTCTATACCATAAAAGCGTCTGAAGAGATCGTAGTCCACAAACACTAGCGCAACTCGGGGGCCACGTAAGTTAATGATTCGCGTTTACTGGCGTGGGAAGGGAATCGTCCATCACGAGTCAAATGAATTATTTCAGTTTCTATATAGGAAAGCCATTGTCTTCTATCATGACAATGTCGGAGCACATTTTTAATGATGCGACATAAATAAGAAAAAGCGTGACTGAGACGAGACGTGAATCGTATATCCCGGATCTTTCGTACTCCAACTAAACTTTGTCTCGCTGTCTGCAGAACTCTCTCTCTCTCTCGAAAAGACAGCGGTGAAAATCATTGGATTGAGTCTTTCGTCACAGAAGTTTTACAATATTACCAACACCAACTCGTGCAACTGGCATGGAAATCCGACACAACGTGCCAAGGATCACGAAACTCGCCTCGATATTATGACAAAAGTCGCCAAACAACCCTTCACAGTACTAATCTGGAATGTGCTATCGTCCTCGCTATTACCAGTAGGCATTACTTCTTCTGATTACAACCGTTTTTCATCTGTAATGTAGTTTGTAATCGCACGATCCCAAAACATCATCTGTCTTTCCGTCACTGAATTCATATTTTATCTAATAATGATGGCTAGTGATGGACAACATTTTGAGTAGGAAGTGTATGATGATCAGTTCTTTACAATAAAGCCGCGAATGTTGAATGTCGCTGTAGTCACATAAAAGTTGTCCTAAACATGTTTGCGGACAAATGATGCCCGCGATAGATTCAAAAGAATCGGTCGTAACTTATATTTGTAGCTAAGCTATTTTTATTATTATTTATATTATTTTCAATAAAGCTCTACTTATATGCGCAAATTTTTCTATCGATAGCAGATAAAAAAAAAATAACAAAAAGATAGAAAAAAATAGAAAAATAACACCATCTTATCTGTGCTGTGTGATCGGCAAAACATCAAACGAATTCGCATTAAGTAACTCACAATCTCACTGTTTGTCTATACATAATGTGCCAGTTGCTGTTGTTGTTATTAGTATTTTTACTATTTATTAATGTTGTTGTTGCTGTTGTTGCTGTTGTTGCTGTTGTTATTGTCCATTTGGTCGCCCATCCGTCTGCGTTTATTTTTGCATGTTTATGCGTTTTTCTCTTTCAATATTTTCTATGCACATGAGTCGCATACAATCACGCTTAAGTATATACACATACATCTGTGTTGCATTTGTACGCGCCCGTAGATTATAGAAGAAGAAGAAGAGAAAAAGTGTTTTAACTCACATTATAGAAAATGTACTTTGATCACGAAAACAAAGTGTTGTGCATTTAATTTTCCTGATTCTTATTATTATCTTTTCTCACATTCCATGGGTTTTTGATCTGTTTGAAAAATTTCCGACATGGAATAGTATATTAATGTAAAATGTAGATTGTCCGCGTGAGTGTTTGTGTGCATGTATAGAGTATTTTTCTTTTTTTTTTTGCTTCTTTTTCTACGTTTTGATTCTTTGACAAAGTATTTATTTCATTGCGTTCTATTGTATGTGCGTGTGTGTGTGCGTTGTGTGTTTGCGCATGTGTATGAATATGCGAGTTCATGTGCTTTTTTATGCGTCTAAGCATGACAAATGATATATTACAACAATATTGTGTTAGCTCCGATTCCGCTGGAAGACATAATAATGTGTTAATTCATATTTCCACTCTAAAGAGATACGATAAGAAGAAGTCATCAGAAAATGTGTAGAATAGAATTCTTAAGGAAAAGACATCGTAGTAGCAAAACCGATTGATTTTCTTATGAATCGTTCACTTGTCGTTATGATTAGGAAAAGTTTTTTAATATTATTAAAATAATTTTTTTAAATTTTGTAAATGAATTAAAAGAATTTGTAACGTACGCCATATTTCATCTTATCATGCATTGTAGAAGTGGACATTGATCACAAAGCACTTTTGCGAACCATTCGCTTAAAGTTTTATTCAAAAAGAAGGTTCATTTTTGGCTACTTCTTCAGTTGATTTTGAAAAACTTAATAGACAGAATTTACGCCTTCGCAACCGTGCTGAAGCGAAACAAATTTTGAGCCCCTTTTCGAAAGATTGGAATAAATAGAACGACAAGGCTGAAGAAAACTGAGATAAATAGAACGATAATGTTCGAAATAAATCGTGAGCTATGATGACGAATGCAAACACATAAACAGCGGCAAAATGTAGATTAATGCCACGCAAGGGTTGGGAAGAAACAGTCTATAGTATGACAAGACGAATAAATTCACTTCCTATTGTATAATTGACGCGATTAAAGTCTGTCCGCGTCCCCAATTAATCAATACAAAGGCCTTTTTCGCCTTTTATCATAACAATGCCAGATCTCCATGCCCTTGTTTAATGGGCAGGCAAAAAGTGAGAGAGCTTCGCGGGGATGCATGTTTCATGTGCATCCACAGTACACAACTGTCTTGCAATGGAGAACTGGAGAACTCTTTCAACGCTGTAAAGTTGAGTCCAATCGAGATTTGTGATCACTTGGCTCAATTTTTGTCCAAACAACCCAGAAGTTCTGGGTTTAGGGGATAGGATAATGGGTTTAGCAGACAGCTGTTAAAAGATTATCAACCACAATGATACGCACTTAGTTTAATAAAAGTTTAATAAAAGACACAGAATACAAACGCTTTTCCCTTGCCCTACCGGCGTTAAAGCCTAGAAGTTCCTACTAAAACAACATTTTACATCTACATGTACGAACATATTCCTACCGTTCTTTTCCAGAACCTGGTCGAATGGAATTTGCGAGAAAAATCATTATAAAGCAAACAAAGCTCCTCCTGTGGAGGATGTGGAGAGGAAGACAAAGTCAATATATTATGTATGCGCTCTTAGTTATCGAAATGAAAAATATGTCTCTTACAAGTTGTCCTCACGCCGAAAACAAAAAAAAAAAAAAAAATTAGGCAAAAAAAAAAAAAAATTTTAAAAAAAAAAAAATTTGTTTTTTTTTCAAA